>WNGS01046636.1:0-12704 GCA_020271785.1 Procambarus virginalis | reverse complement strand
CCAATTTTTATGTCAGGTTACACCTACAGGTTATCCACTTTTATTACGCTTTTGATCAGCTGCTCAATAAGTGAGGTGCTCCCGGAAAGGCTACCCAATTGTGTCATGGGGGGGGGGTGTCAAAAACTTTGTCATAGCTGTGTCTCAGAGGCCTGTTAAGAATTTAGTAGTGGTGGACCTTAAAATGTTGTCTAGGGGAATATATGATTGTACTTGAGGCTAGAACAAATCAAGGAGTAAGGTAAACAGCCTAGTACAAAGACACAAATTTATATGTTTGAAACACAGGCTATTACACATATGAAATGTTGTTCCTTACAACTCAAGAACCTTATGAAATGATAAGGAAATGATAAATGATCCCCCAAGCAGGCTCTAGATACCCTAAGACTCTCGGTCCCAAACCTGGAACCGTGCACACAGCCACCACAGCTATCCACCGATGATACATATATTTACACCTCTAGGAAACTTGGACTCTCTCTTGAACACCTCCAAAGTCTGCATAACTTCCCTACAATATCTTCCATCCCTGTTTAAATACAAAGGTAGGCTTATCTGACTGCACGGCCGGAGAAACCCCTCAAATAGCAGGACCGGGTCGGCAGCGATACATCTCTTGTGACGATAATCTCTTCCAAGAGATTTAGCCTGCTCTTCCATATATACATCACGTTCCCAGCAACATTAAAGATACGTTTTACAGTAGCTTAAACGTATATATCAAGACAGCCACACGCACCTGCACTCCCCCTCCCCCCTCTCCTGCACACCTGGTCTCCGCGCCGACCCTTCTACTGCTGCAGTCCCAGTCTCAAACTACTGAGTTGTCGGCCTTCCTGCATTCTCATTGGCCGTTCGAGAACACGCCACTCCAGCCCTGCACCAACCACGTTCCACGCCAAGGCAACGTCGGGGTCGACTGGCAGTACCACCATCAGAATATATCTTGTGCTCTGGCTGATAACATCTAGTTGACTCACCTTGAGTGATCAAATAGCGGTTGTTAGCTTGCTCATATATTCCCAGCACTATTTTTATATTAACCATTATTGTATGTCATTTATCCTCCCGTTAACGTAATTCATTTTTATGTTTAGTTATTTTTCACTTGTTATCTTGCACATTATTCAGCCAAGGTATTGTCTTTATTTAAATTTGTTTTCTAGCATAATTAAAGGTCATTGTTTATTATTTTTCGTGTCTCTTCCCTTACCTTACCACAGATTATCAGACAAGCAGTCATTCTTTTTTTTCCTTTTTTTTGTTTTACTTTATTATGTGGCCTGGCTTTGACATCTGCCAGTGGAAGACTGCCGAACACCATACTCCACTACTTTACCGTCACATATAATTGGGGGCCTGTCCTAGGAGCTGCACTCAGGTATTGGTAATTGTGGTAAGCGTACTTGGCTTTCATTCCCTTGCTTTCAATATTTACATTAATCACTTTTATTATTCATATGGTGCTGTGTATATTGTGCATTACGGGAGTAGCATATGGTGAGTGTGAGACAACTTTGGATTACGTGGTGACTGTAGGCCTCAGTCATACTCTTAATTGGTCGTCTCCCCCTCCGTGTTATTACCCGTGTTTAACATCTTTTGTCCCTCAGATATTTCTCATATTTTCGACAGATTATCATATAGGTACCCTGGTACTGTGGTCTGTCTCCGGGTCAATAGCACCTAATTTCTGCAATCCGACTCTAGGAGGACAAAGAGGGCCAAAGTTCCTCTCGCACGGACTTTTATTGGCGAGTTGGGACCTCGCCAATAGTTCTCGTCACCAGTTGACACTCGCACCCCTACTCGTCGGTCAGAATTGATGGTACTTACTTAAGGTAGGGAATTAGCTTTCTTTCTTTTGAGCACGAAGTTCGCTAATTCTGTAAGTACCATATTTAATTTCAGTGGGTAACTTGCTTATGTTCTATAGTGACTCGGCAAGGTATGACTACATTTTTGGACTACCTAATTTACTTTGGAACCATTTAGTGTTTCACTTGTTTTTCGAAACTCAGTTTCAACTAATTAGTAGGATTTTCTTGCCTTTATCCTCCCACAGTGAGTACCGGGTACAAGATTTCCTGCGACCTTAATCATTTACCATCTTGAATTAACTTTAATTATTAAAATTCCACAGGATAGGTATCAGTTGCCACGTTTCCTGTTTCTGACATTCACCATATCACCACAGTATATTCGTGTCACATTTATTTGCCATTTTCACCATGTTTCGTATCAAGCTTTCCAGACAGATCCAGAAAGTGAAATAGGGAACTTACGTCATGCTAAGAGGGTCGAATTGATAACTCTTGCACATGAGTATCACTTGGAAGTTCCCCATGGAGCCAACAAATATGCCATACATAATATGATACTGGATCATCTTTTGGATGAAGGTACTATAGATTCTGATACTCACGAACAATATACTATTTCAGATAAGCATGATTTGACGGCAATGAAACTCAAAATCGAGCTCGCAAAGCTCGAGAAGGAGCAACAGCAAGCCGCCCTACAACAACAGCAAGCCGCCATACAGCAACAACAAGAAGCAGCTGCAATCAGGGAGCGTGAGGTGGCCCTCAAGGAACGAGAAGCCGCATTGCTTAAAGAAGAACAAGAAAGAGAAATCCGCCTCAAAGAGCGAGAGGCCGCACTGAGAAAAGAAGAAAGTGAACGTGAGTTGGCCTTATTCAAAGAGCGTGAAAAAGTACAACTTGAAACAAGACAACGACAACTAGAAATGCAACGCGAACACGACAAACGGCAAGCGGAAACAGCTCTAGAATGTCGTGGCCGAGAACTCACGATGGACGCTACACACCAAGCTCAACTCCAACAAGCTGCAGCTAGTCTTCCTCCAAGTTTCAATGTCTCCCATGCAAGTAAGTTAATGCCCCCGTTCGTCGAAACGGAGGTTGATGTTTTTTCACTACTTTTGAGACCCTTGCTAATCAACTTAGTTGGCCTGACGACCAATGGGCTACCCTTCTCCGAGTACATTTAACAGGTAGAGCAGCAGTCACACTCAGCACTTTGGCATCTGAAAACGACTACACCACCCTGAAGCAAGCTGTGTTGGACGCCTACCTTCTCTCCACCGAAAGCTACCGACGAAAGTTCCGTGACTACGTAAAGGCAAGTACCACCACCTTCTTAGAATTTGCTAACACCAAACGGAGATATTTCATGAAATGGCTGGAGGCAGCACATGTCTCTACTTTTCCAGAGCTTGTCAACCTCATACTGGTTGAAGAATTCTTGAGGCGTGTACCTCCTCCTGTCCGCCTATACTTAGCAGACAAGGAAGAGACCGATTTGGTGAAATGCGCGAAGTCAGCTGACACTTACAGCCTCATCCACCGGCTGACACCAGAACAACCTACCAGTAAGAAGTCTTGGTACAGTTACGAGAAAGTGAGCCCAGATCAAGGTACCTCTCAACTGTACTGCAGGTATTGTCGAATATATGGACATACCATAGAAAAATGTGGTAAGTCCCAATCTAAAGGTAACACAGAACCTACTAAGCCCAAACCTACTCACCCTAAGTCCGGTAAGCCTGTAATGAATGTTGGTGTTCATGTTAATGATCTGTCTCTCTTTAGCAAACATCTGTATCCAGGAACTATCTCTACCCACGGTTCAGATTCTGAGGGACGTTTTGGACTTAAGATCTTGAGGGACACAGCGGCTCTTCAATCGATCGTCTTGAAATCAGCTGTGCCCAACGTCGCCTACACAGGAGAGACTGTATTCATCACTGACCTTACTGCTACTACTCCTTATCCTCTTGCCAGAGTCCACCTGGATTGTCCCTTCGTGACCGGTGAAGTCCAAGTCGCCGTCAGGGAAAAGCCTTTTCCCATGCCTGGAGTGCAACTTCTCCTGGGCAACGACTTGGCAGAAGACCTGCAACCGACCAACCTGATCGTCAAGGACATATCCCAGGTGGGTAACTCTGTGTTGGATAATCCGATTTTTAAGCATGTTCCAGCAAAGGTTCAAGAGAGTGATGAAGTTTCTCCTCCTGTTATGGTGACCACCCGTGCTCAAGCTGCACGACCACAGCCAGCTGACTCTACTGCTACCGCTGTCCCTCAAGACCCTTCGAAACTACCCCCAAATCTGACCGCTTTGGAGTTCCGTAAGTTACAGAGGAAGATCTTACCTTGACACCATTATTCTTTCAGGCTGAGACCCAATCCGACAGTGTTCCTGGGTTCTTCTTGGAGAACGAATTACTCTATCGCAGATATAGACCCAGTAAACTGAAGGAAGAGGACGATTGGGCAAACGTTGAACAGCTAGTGATTCTACCAGCCTGCGGCCCACGATTCTACACCTGGCCCACGGAGCTCTATCACACTACGGGTTTAACAAGACATACCATGGGATTCGTCAAGACTACTACTGGCCAGGTATGGTTAATGACGTAAAGCAGTATGTTCAACAATGCCACGTGTGTCAGAAAGCAGGTAAACCGAACGTTTCAATTCCCAGAGCACCACTGACACCCATCCAGGTGCCTGAGGAACCATTCCACAGACTTATTATTGACTGTGTTGGTCCTTTGCCTCGGACCAGTGCCGGCAACGCCTATATCTTAACCATCCTGTGTCCTACCACCAGATTCCCGATAGCAGTTCCAGTGAAAAATATTACGGCTGCTACAGTGGTGAAGAATTTACTGAAAATCTTCACCCAGTATGGATTTCCGAGGGAGATTCAGAGCGACTGTGGCACCAACTTCACCAGTGATCTCTTCAAACGGACTCTGGAGGAGTTCAACATCAAACAGGTACTGTCCAGCCCCTATCATCCTGCTTCACAGGGTTCTCTTGAACGTAGTCATCAGACTATCAAGGCACTCTTAAAAAAGTTTTGTAATGAGACCTCAAAGGATTGGGATAGGCAACTTGATCTCATCATGTGTATTTTCAGAAGTCTTCCCAACGAGTCACTAGGAGTATCTCCTTATGAGATGCTCTACGGACGTAAGTGCCGTACACCTCTCAAGGCTTTCAAGGATTCTCTACGTGATGCCACCTTCAGTGAGCATCAGAATGTGCCCCAGTTTCTTCAAAACCTCCGACACATTCTAGAGAGGGTCCATTCCTTTGCCAGCAACAACCTACAGAAAGCCCAAGAGAGGATGAAGACTCGTTACGACCAGCACTGCCAAGTAAGGAAGTTTAAACCGGGAGACTTAGTTC
Source organism: Procambarus virginalis (assembly GCA_020271785.1). Classification (NCBI taxonomy): domain Eukaryota; kingdom Metazoa; phylum Arthropoda; class Malacostraca; order Decapoda; family Cambaridae; genus Procambarus; species Procambarus virginalis. The sequence goes on along the minus strand of WNGS01046636.1, from coordinate 7,479 downwards.
TTGCCTATTTCCCTATCCCAGGTTCTCCTTTACAAAACAGGTTTTCAGGACCCTACCGTGTTAAGGAGTGCCGGAACAACTTCAACTACGTTCTCGAGACCCCCGATAGGCGGCGGAAGACCCAGCTGTGCCACATCAATCTGCTCAAACTTTACCATGGTGTTCCTCCCACTGTGCTAACCACCTATTCCACCTTTACAGGTCCATACAGCCACAGTGAGACCTTCCCTGCTTCTCCTTCCGAAAGCACTGACACTGAGACAGCGCTTTCTAATTCGGAAATCCTTACTAACATCCATGATCACTTTCAGGACGATAATAGTGCTTCACTCATCAAACTCATCAGAGAACATCAGGAGTTGTTTCGAGATGATCCCCAAGAGTGTACTGTGACTCGGCACGACATCCAACTGCTACCTGACACCCGGCCGATTCGCCAACCATTCTACCGAATCAGCCCTAGCAAGACGGAAGTCATGCGTGCTGAGGTACAGTACCTCTTGGACCATGGACTGGCTACCCCCTGTGAGTCCCCCTGGGCCTCACCATGTATCCTGGTACCCAAACCTCACGGTAAGATCAGGCTTTGTACGGATTATAGGAAACTTAACAAAGTCACAATCAAGGATGCATACCCATTACCTAGGATCGACGACATCCTTGATGCCATTGGTAATGCCCGCTACCTGTCCCAGGTGGACTTACTCAAGGGCTATTACCAGGTGTGTTTAACGGAGCGAGCTAAGGAACTGTCTGCCTTCATCACCCCTTTCGGACTTTTCAGATATAACCGGCTTCCCTTTGGACTCTGCAATGCCCCGGCCACCTTTCAGAGAGCTGTCAACCGCGTCATCCAGGGCTTGGACAACACCTACGCCTATTTGGATGATATCGTTGTAGCATCCAACACCTGGAGCGAACACCTGCTCCAGCTGCAACGATTGTTCACCAAGCTCCTGAAAGCCGGCCTCACCATCAATCTGGGCAAGTCCACTTTTGCCAAAGGTAAAGTGCGGTATCTGGGTCATGTTATAGGGAGTGGCAGCCTGGCTCCGTTAAATATCCACACTCAAGCCATCAGAGAGTATCCACAGCCTACTACCAGGAAGCAGCTCCTGCGCTTCCTTGGTCTTGCTTCTTATTACCGTAGGTTTGTGAGGAACTTTAGCACTGTTGCAACACCCTTAATCACCTTAACCAGTCCCAAGCAACGGTATAATTGGACCAGGGAGCAAACCGTTGCTTTCGAACAACTCAAATTCCTCCTCTGTTCTAATCCTATTCTCGCCTCACCAGATACCAAGAAGCCTTTCATCCTCCACGTCGACGCCAGTGGTACCGGCATCGGGAGTGTCTTAATGCAGCAACGAGGCGAGGAGGTTCTACCTGTCAGCTACTATAGCTACAAGTTGAAGCCTCATCAGAAAAACTACAGCACTATAGAGAAGGAACTCCTCTCCATCGTCCTGAGCTTGCAACACTTTGCACCATATCTGCAAGGTGCTAGGTCCACTACCATCTATTCGGACCACAATCCTCTACGCTTCCTACATCAAGCCCAATTCAATAACCAACGTCTGCTGCGATGGGCTTTATATCTTCAAGGCTTCAATCTGAAAATTTGTTACATCAAGGGGCCTGATAACATCATCGCAGACGCCCTCTCCAGAGTTCATGAGGTAGAGGCAGCTCCACCTACCACTCTACCTCCCGAGAACGTGACTACACCGGAACCGCAGGCTTCGGGGGAGAGTTGTGACGATAATCTCTTCCAAGAGATTTAGCCTGCTCTTCCCTATATACATCACGTTCCCAGCAACATTAAAGATACGTTTTACAGTAGCTTAAACGTATATATCAAGACAGCCACACGCACCTGCACTCCCCCTCCCCCCTCTCCTGCACACCTGGTCTCCGCGCCGACCCTTCTACTGCTGCAGTCCCAGTCTCAAACTACTGAGTTGTCGGCCTTCCTGCATTCTCATTGGCCTTTCGAGAACATGCCACTCCAGCCCTGCACCAACCACGTTCCACGCCAAGGCAACGTCGGGGACGACTGGCAGTACCACCATCAGAATATATCTTGTGCTCTGGCTGATAACATCTAGTTGACTCACCTTGAGTGATCAAATAGCGGTTGTTAGCTTGCTCATATATTCCCAGCACTATTTTTATATTAACCATTATTGTATGTCATTTATCCTCCCGTTAACGTAATTCATTTTTATGTTTAGTTATTTTTCACTTGTTATCTTGCACATTATTCAGCCAAGGTATTGTCTTTATTTAAATTTGTTTTCTAGCATAATTAAAGGTCATTGTTTATTATTTTTCGTGTCTCTTCCCTTACCTTACCACAGATTATCAGACAAGCAGTCATTCTTTTTTTTTCTTTTTTTTTGTTTTACTTTATTATGTGGCCCGGCTTTGACATCTGCCAGTGGAAGACTGCCGAACACCATACTCCACTACTTTACCGTCACACTCTTCTGAAGTCAAGATGGCATCCACCTCTCTTGTGTCATCGGCCCTTAATACTATATGCTTTACATTTGCAATCAAAACCTTTATTGACTTTATTTACCATATTCCCTATGCATGCTTTTAGATTGAGTCCATTGTTTCCTCACATAGTTAGGCTATTCCAGTTCACATTATTCCTAACAATCTCCAGCTGAGAAGGTACTACTTTGCTGGGCGGAGTATTACTGGTAACTCGCGGCCTCCCTGAAATCAGCTGTAGATATTTTCCTATCAAAAATTCTCCACTGTGTCCACCAACATTTTATACTTGAAACTAACCTCAACAGGAGGTAAGGTTCGTAACACACCACATACAAGATTTTCAAGGGAAATGATAAGGTAGATAAGGACATGCTATTTAACCCAAAGGGCACACGCACTAGGGGACACGGGTGGAAATTGAGTGCCCAAATGAGCCACAGAGATAATAGAAAGAACATTTTTAGTGTCTGAGTGGTTGACAAATGGAATGCATTAAGAAGTAATGTGTGGAGGCAGCTCCATACACAGTTTCAAGTGTAGAGCCCAATAGGCTCAGTACCTGTACACCAGTTGCTGGACAATTGAGAGGCGGGACCAAAGGGGCAGAGCTCAACCCCCGCAAGCACAAATAGATGAGTACACACACACACACACACACACACACACACACACACACACACACACACACACACACACACACACACACACACACACACACACACACACACACACACACACACACACACACACACACACACACACACACACACACACACAATAAAACTAGGAGCGAATGACCATTGTGTCCTAGTCTTTGATTACATGTTGGAAGCTAAAATTGTGACCAAATGACAAGAGGTCTGAAAAAGGAGAGTTGATTACAGGAAAGGGGACTACAGAAGGATAAGGGACTATCTGGGAAAAATGCAGTGGGAGGAAGAAATTAGAGGAAAAACAGTGCAAGGTATGATGAACCTAGTCATATGAAAATGCAAGAAGGCCAAAACGAGATTTATAACAACAGTAAAGGAAAAAAGCAGGAGGGAATATAAAAACTCCATGGTTTAATAAACAGTGTCAGGAAGCAAAAATCTGAAGCAGGTGGGAGTGGAGGAAATACAGAAGACAAACGACAGAGGACAACATGATTATATGTAACAGAGCTAGGAACGATTGGATTAACAGAAGAAGAGTATCGGAAAGAAATTATGAGAATGATATTGCAATCAAAGAGAAAAAGCAACCTAAATTACTACATAGCCAAATAAGAAGAAAGATTTCGGTAAACGACCAAGTGACAGGACTAAGGAAAACAGAATGGGCATGTACAGAAAGTGACAAGGAAATCTGTGAGGCACTGAATGTCAGTTTCCATGGAATGTTCACAGCCGAGCCTGAGCAGCTTCCATTGTTAGAAGAGACTACCCTAGATGAAAGACTATTAGATATAGAGGTAACCGCGGAGGAGGTAACGAAATAGTTGACAACACTGGATGTAACTAGAGTGGTTGGGCCAGACAAAGTATCACCGTGGATACTAAAAGAGGCAGCACAGGCCCTCAGCATGCCTCTGGCAATGCTCTTTAATGGGTCACTTATGTCGGGAGAATTGCCCAGTTGCTGGAAGAAGGCAAATGTCGTACCGATTTTCAAGAAAGGAGATAGGAAGGATCTACTTAACTACAGACCCGTATCACTGACAAGCATCCCCTGCAAGGTACTTGAAAGAATAATTAGGCTAACACTTGTTGCACACCTGAAGAGCATTAGGTTTGTAAACAAGCATCAACATGGGTTCTGGATAGGGAAATCATGCCTAAAGACCTTATGGAATTCTATGATAAAATAACAAGGATAAGGCAGGACAGAGAAGGTTGGGCAGACTGCATATTTCTAGACTGCCAAAAGGCCTTTGATGCTGTACCGCACATGAGACTGCTACTCAAACTTGAGAGGCAGGCAGGAGTAATGGGTAAGGAACTACCTAACAAGAAGGAGCCAGAGAGTAAAGCAAAAAGGTTAGAAGTCGGACTTGCGAAAAGTAACGATTGGAGTACCTCAAGGATTGGTGCTGAGACCAGTTATATTTCTAATTTACGTAACTGATATTTTTACAGGAATAGAATCCTACAAGTCAATGTTTGCGGATAAGGCAAAATTAATGAGAAGAGTTGTGACAGATGAGGATTGTAAGATCCTCCAAGAGAACCTGGACAGGTTGCAGAGATGATCAGAGAAATGGCTACAGGTGTTCAACACGAGTAAATGTAAAGTTCTGAAAATGGGGTCAGCTGATAATAGACCAAAGGGACAGTACACAATGAAGGGGAACTGCCTACCTGTGACGATTCGGGAAAAAGATCTGGGAGTGGACATAACACCTAATCTAACTCCTTCCGTGCAGATTCAGTATTTACTGAATCTGAATAACCAGGTCTGGGAGTCGTCGTCCGTTCCTGAGGACTGGCTCGATGCTGTTGTACTCCCTATTCGGAAACCAGGGTCTCTCGGTACGTCCCCTCAGGACTTCCGCCCTATTGCTCTCACGAGTTGTGTTTGCAAGCTGTTTGAGCGTATGGTAAATGTCCGTCTCATGTGGTTCTTGGAACTCCATCACCACCTCTCTCCTTCCCAATTTGGTTTTCGCAAGTGCCGCAGCACGACTGATGTCCTGTTGAACTTGGAGGTCTATATTCGTACTGCTTTTGCTGCGAAGACCTCCGTTGTTGCTGTCCTTTTTGACCTGGAAAAGGCTTATGACACGACTTGGAGATACCATATTCTGTCCCAACTTCGTTCTTTTGGCCTTTGTGGTAATCTCCCTCTCTTCCTTCAAAACTCTCTCTCGTCGTTCTTTTCAAGTTAGGCTTGGTGCCACTCTCTCTGCCTCTTTTCGGCAGTGTGAAGGTGTGCCCCAAGGTAGTGTTCTGAGTACTACGCTTTTTCTGGTTGCCCTCAATGGTCTCCTTTCCTCTGTTCCTTCTGGCATCTTCTCCGCTCTTTATGTTGACGATCTTACTCTTTGCTGTCGAGGTGATGATTCGCCTCTCCTTCAACGGCGGCTTCAACTTGCGATTGATGCCGTGTCCTCTTGGGCCACCAATCATGGCTTCAAGTTCTCTACTACTAAGACTTGTGCCATGACTTTTACTCGGAAGCGGGTCGTTCTTCGTCCCTCTTTGTCACTTTATGGTCATCCCCTTGAGTACAGGGATTCCGCAAAGCTTTTGGGGTTATTCTTTGACACTCGTTTGTCTTGGTCGCCCCATGTCTCTTACCTCCGTGTGGAATGCTCTAAGGCTCTTAACCTACTTAAGGTTTTGTCCCATACTTCTTGGGGAGCGGATAGGCGCACGCTCCTCTATTTGCATTCCTCTCTCGTATTGTCTAAGCTCGATTATGGTTGCCCTGCATACTCTTCTGCTTCTCCTTCTTCTCTTCGCCGTCTTGACCCTTTGCACCATACTGGGTTGCGCCTCAGCTCTGGTGCTTTTCGCTCCACTCCTACCCTCAGTTTGTACTCTGGCACTGGCTTTCTGTCTCTCCAGGATCGCCGTGATCGTTACAGTCTTCGCTATCTAGCGCGATCCTTACAGAACCTCACTCTCACCTCTATCGTGCTTTGACTTTTACCCCTCCTGTAGTTCCTGTTCCTCTTCACCACCTTCCTCTTTCTGTCCGTTTGTCTCGCTTACAAGATTCTCTTTCGGTTCGTCTTACTAATGTTTCTCCTCGTATTGTTCCCTCCTTGCCCCCGTGGAGGGTCCCCCTTCCCAAATTTTGTACTTCTCTGACCCGCATCACTAAAGCTTTTACCCCTCCTACAGTTCTGAAACGCCTCTTCCTTGAGAACTTTTCTTCTCACTCCCACTCCGTTCCCATCTTCACCGACGGGTCAAAGTCTGCTGACGGTGTGGGCTACTCTGTTGTTTTTCCTGACCAAACTTATATGTGACGCTTTCCTCCAGAGGCTAGCATCTTCACAGCAGAACTCTATGCTATTCTCTATGCTCTTCGTCTCCTGCTTTCCCGGGGACAGTCCTCCTTCGTGGTAGTAGTTGACTCTCGTAGTGCCCTCATGGCTTTAGGGTCCTTTAATCCCGTTCACCCTGTGGTCATCGAGATTCAACATTGGCTGTTTCTTATCTCCAGTAAATTTAAGTCGGTTGCGTTTTGCTGGGTTCCCAGCCATGTTGGTGTCTCTTTAAATGAGCGTGCGGATACTGCCGCTAAGGACGCTATCCACACTTGCCCCGTCTCCCGTAAAGGTGTTCCTTATTCTGACTTTTACCCAGTTATTCATGCCTCCATCCTTGCCCGTTGGCAGCGTTGTTGGTCTTCTGTTATTGGTAACAAACTGCGCACTCTCATGAGTCGTGTGTCCCAGTGGCCTTCCTCCTGCCACCATAACCGACGGTGGGAAACGGCTCTAGCTAGGTTACGTCTTGGCCATACCTGTTTAACTCACGGTCACTTAATGGAGCGCCGCCCGGCTCCTTATTGTCCGAATTGCATTATCCCTCTTACGGTCGTACATATCCTTGTTGAATGTCATGACATCCAGGACGAGCGTGTGTCTTGTTTTCCGACTGCCCCCCGCAGTCGTTTGTCCCTCGATAGAATTCTTGGCGACTCTGATACTTTTGATATCGTTCGCCTTATGCGTTTTTGTTCTCGTATTGGCATCCTTGGTGATATTTAGCGCCCTCTGATTATCCCGCATATTTGATGGTGCTACATAGCCTTCCCGGTTTGGTGCCTTCTATTGATAATTACTTACTTAATCTAACTCCTGAGGCACATATAAATAGAACAACGACAGCAGCAGTATCCTACCCTGGCAAAAATAGAACATCAATTCGAAACCTAAGTGAGGAGGCTTTTAGGTCGCTGTATACTGCCTACGTGAGACCAGTCTTAGAGTATGCTGCGCCATCATGATGTCCCCACCTGAAGAAACACATAAGGAAACAG
>WNGS01046634.1:0-12059 GCA_020271785.1 Procambarus virginalis | reverse complement strand
AACTGGAAAAGGTGCAAAGACATGCTACTAAGTGGCTCCTGAACTAAAGGGCAAGAGCTATGAGGAGAGGTTAGAGGCATTTAAATATGCAAAAACTAGAAGATAGAAGACAAAGAAGCGATATGATCAATACGTACAAAATAGTAACGGAATTGATAAAATTGATAGGGAAGATTTCCCGAGACCTGGAACTTCAAGAACAAGAGGTCATAGATTTAAACTAACTTAATAAAAGATACCGAAGAAATATATGAAAATTCACTTTTGCAAACAGAGTGGTAGACGGTTGGACCAAGTTAGGTGAGAAGGTGGTGGAGGCCAAAACCGTCAGTAGTTTCAAAGCGTTATATGACAAAGGTGCTGGGAAGACGGGACACCACGAGCGTAGCTCTCATCCTGTAACTACATTAGGTAATTACTGTCTCCACTCGATCATCGGACTATATGGGAGGATCCCCAGCCGGATTATCACGTTTTTCGGATAATGGACTTTTTCACCTACGAGTCCAAAACTCACCATTTCAAACTATTTATACTACAAACAACATAATTTGAATTGCCTTGCCACAATATTATTAAATATTCAACTAGAAACCTCAACTTACCTTGTTGGTGTTCGTCTTCTTGATTGATGCCACACATCTTGAAGTAAAAATTCTTAACAATTTACGTAACCTATACTAACACAACACTAAAATTAACACTTAAAATTACTGTACAGTTCATTAGCAAAGTTAGTTTTGACTGCCAGCTGCTGAAGCCTCTCTGGTTGAAGGCATTTGGTTGCCTGTGAAACCTCACTTGTTGAAGGCGCTTGGCTTGCTGTGGCGCCTCACTTGTTGAAGGCGCTTGGCTTGCCTGTGGCGCCTCACTTGTTGAAGGCATTTGGCTGCCTGTGGCGCCTCACTTGTTGAACAACACGTAACTTGTCTTTAATTGCCAGGACAACCTTCTTCCTTTAACACCTCCAGAACGATTGATGCTGCTACCAGAATAGTCTTGGCCAAAAATGTTTAAAGTTACTATGAAAATAAAAAAGTTATTTAAAAAAATTTTCACTAATGGCGCAGCACTGTGACGCCGCACTGGTTGAGGTGTATAACAGTAACTTGTCTTTAATTGTTAGGACAACTTTCTTCCTCTTAACACCTCCAGAACGATTGATGCTGCTACCAGACATAGTCTTGGCCAAAAATGTTCAAAGTTACTATGAAAATAAAAAAGGTATTTAAAAAAATATTTCACTAATGGCGCAGCACTGTGTATAACACGAGGGACGGACGCACATGGGCTGACCAGTGTTGGACGGGTCCACTTGAGCGGGGCAGCTATAGCACCTTACGTAGGCCGCCAGGAGGAAAAAAAAACTCAATATTTTTTAAGGAAACTTCAGCCTGTGCACATTGCTTTTAGAAAACTTATTTATTTGTTATTACATAATTACTAGTACTTATTTAATTTGTTTTTGGCTATGATTAATTGTTCTAAAATTAATGGTAATTCCTGTACCCAGGTGGTCCCTCCCGACGCTCTCCTCCCACCCTCCCGACACCACCACCCACCCCACCCCCCCTCCTCCACCATGCGTCTAGAGCCACAGACGGGATTAATACGGTATGGCCGAATGTTCATCCGGCCAAACCACCTTAATCCGGTTCCTGTGGCCATTTTGGGCGGATATTGTGATAACTTTATTCGATCACGATTTTGGCCGTATAAGGGCGTTTTTCGGATGTTCGAATCCCGGATAATCGCGGGGTTACAGTACACTGTGCACAAATATGACAATGTAAAAACAGAATCAGGCCTATTCTATAAATTCATAAACAACAATTTACAGGTAAAGGATAATATTCAGAGGTTCAAAATAGGAAACCGATTCACGGAAATGAAAAGAGACGTCTGAACATCAAACGAAAATTCCAAAATGTGTTCATACAAAATGAAATCTTCAGGGAACCAGACATAATAAGAATTCCAGAGAACAACATAGAGCACACAGGTGTGTCTAGAGATGAAGTGAAAAAAATGCTCAAGGAGCTAAGTAAGAACAAAGCATTGGTCCAGATAGAGTTTCACCATGGGTTCACCTGAACATGCACCTGAACTCAGCATTCCACTTCAAATGATCTTTCAGGCATCCCTGTGTACAGGAGTCGGAGCAGATGTGTGGAAAAAGGCTTACACAGTTCAAATCTACAAAAGTGGCAACAGGGGAAGACCCCTTCAATTATAGATCTGTATAATTGACAAGTGTAATAGTCAAACTATTGGAAAAATAATTAAAAGTAAATGGGTAGAACACCTAGAGAAAAACTATATACTGTACAGGCAATATCAGACAGTCAGTATGGCTTTTGATCTGAAAGATTCTGTATAACAATTTTACTCAGTTTCCATGATCAAGCCACAGGCATTTTACAAGAATGAAATGGTTGGGTTGACTGCATCTATCTGGACCTAAAAAAAACTTTTGGCAGAGATCCACATAAGAGGTTGTTCTAGAAACTGGAACATATTGGAAGGGTGACAGGTAAGCTTCTAACATGGATGAAAAATTTTCTGAGAGGAAAATGATGGCAGTAATCATAGGCAATGTATCAGACTAGAGAAATATCATAAGTGGAGTACCACAGGGTTCAGTTCTTGCACTGGTAATGTTCATTGTCTATATAAATGATCTACCAGATGGAATACAGAATTATATGAACATGTTTGCTGATGATGCTAAGATAAAAGGGAAGATAAGAAACTTAGATGATTGTCATGCCTTTCAAGAAGACTTGTACAAAATAAGTATATGAAGCACCACTTGGCAAATGAAATTTAATGTGAATAAATGCCATGTCATGGAATGTGGAATAGGAAAACAGACCCCACACAATCTATAATTTATGTGAGAAATCTTTAAACAGTTCGGATAAAGAAAGAGATCTAGGGGTGGTGCTAGATAAAAAAAACTGAGGACCACAAAATAACTTTGTGTGAGGAGCCTATGCTACACTTTCAAACTTCAGAATTGCTTTTAAATACATGGATAGCAAAATAATAAGAAATTGTTCACGACCTTTGTTAGACCAAAGCTGGAATATGCAGCGGTTGTGTGGTGCCCATATCTTATGAAGCACATCAACAAACTGGAAAAGGTGCAAAGACATGCCACTAAGTGGCTCCCAAAACTGAAGGACAAGAGCTATGATGAGAGGTTAGAGGCATTAAATATGCAAAAACTTAAAGATAGAAGAAAAAGAAGCGATATGATCACTACGTACAAAATAGTAACTATAATTGATAGGGAAGAATTCCAGAGACCGAGACCTGGAACTTCAAGAACAAGAAGTCATAGATTTAAACTAATGAAACAAAGCTGCCAGAGAAATATAAGAAAATTCACTTTTGCAGAGTGGTAGACTGTTGGAACAAGTTAGGTTAAAAGGTGGTAGAGGCCAAAACCGTCAGTAATTTCAAAGCATTATATGACAGTGCTGGGAAGATGGGACACCACGAGCATAGCTCTCATCCTGTTACTACATTTAGGTAATTACACTTTGGTAATTACACTGTATAACACGGTCAGTGGGGATACACTGTATTATTAATGTATAATACTGTATAATTACTTTTAGTTTATTGAGAATGTCAGTAAGTTTGTCAAGTGTCCAGAAATTGACAATTTTACCCAACCTCAAACATTTTGCTCCCTTCAAGACTTGCCAAAAGTGACAAAATTACAAAATAAATGCATTGCCTAACCTAATACTTTATCACTATAAATTAAATTGTGAGTACAGTACCCACTACAATCACATGACTAAATTTTGTTTTTTATATATTCACAAAAAAATATAAAAAAAATTTACTTAATAAAGAATATTGTACCATATTAAGCCCTCATTATAGTTTGGTAGGAATCGTTTCCTATTTTAAGGGGTCAGGAACCTGGTTAACTTACAGAGGTCCCCTTAGGACAATGCAGCCTTCCTAAGATACAGCCCATGACAGTCTACTAACTCCAATGTTCCTATTTACTTCTAGATGAAAACAGAGCTTTCAGGTGCAAGGCAATTTGCCCAAATGTCTAGCTTGGACAGGACTCATACTGAGAACCAATCACTGCACCAACTGCCTGCTTGATGGGGTTCTGGGAGTTCTTCTACTACCCCAAGCCCGGCCTGAAGCCAGGCTTGACTTGTGATAACTTGGTCCAATAGGCTGTTGTTTGGAGCGGACTGCAGGCCCACATATCCACCACATGCTAACCCCACTACTACATAATAATAATTCATTGTCTTGAGAGACAGGTAGCTGATTATATATTCAGTATACTTTAGGCTTAATGCAGTCCCACATCCCCCCCCCAGGGTCGAATTACTGACCCTCCCCAGGATGCATCCTCACAACAAGCTGACTAACTCCCGAGTACCTATGCACTACTAGGTGAACTGGAGTATTAGGTGATAGGAAATGCGACCGACACTTTGTCTCACCAGGGATTCGAACCCGAAATTTCTAGATCGAGTCGAAAACGAGCCCGGCTGCACTACCGGGACCCTTCACATGCCCCTGCCTACATGTCACCCACTTGTATGTTGTGTTACATAATGGTAATCCCCATTACAATTCCCTCTGCGCCAGACAATTTAACAGTACACGTTCATTACTGAATTGTAGAAGTTGTTCAGCAGCAGCATGACCCCCGTCCTCTCACCTCTTGTCAAACACAACCCCTCCTTCACCCGCGTGTGTCCATTAACACATTATACACTCGCAGACTTACTTGCCTCCACACTCGGTCTGTCCACGATAACTTTCCATGTATAGGTGGAAAGATAGGTGGCCAAGTTTTTTTCTTCTTGTTGAAGGAGTCAGCTCCTTAGCCAGCGCCAGCCCCGTCTCACCGTCTTCAGGGTGTTGTTGTTGACGGCCGTCCAGGCCTACCAACACTCCCACATTCTCCCTCATGGACTCCTGGGTTTTTATTTTTTTTTATATTTATATATACAAGAGTTGTTACATTCTTGAACAGCCACTAAAAGGTTCAATCTATTTGGCCAAGACTTCTGGAAGCAGAAAATTTTGAATTCAATAGTTAGTTAGTTTAGTTCATTTATTATGCACCCCATACCCATCCCGTGGGCGGTAGTGGAAAGGGTTACAGAGGCACATAATTGGCTCAGGGACTGAACCCCACAATTCATTTAGCTAAGCAAGTTACAATCTTGATGAGCTAGTTACAAAATTCAATATAAGTCGTCACATCAATAATGGGTTCGAGATCGACCTCAAATACAGGTTATAAATTAAGCAACTGACATATGTGGAGAGCTAGTGTCACAATTTATATGTTTGTCCTGCACACCGCCCCCCATCCAGTGGGCAGCGGTGGATAGGTTACAATCACTCAGTTACTACCTACAGTGGGCGGTAGTGGAAAGGGTTACAGAGGCACATAATGGGCTCAGGGACTGAGCCCCACAATTCATTTAGCTAAGCAAGTTACAAACTTGATGAGCTAGTTACAAAATTCAATATAAGTCGTCACATCAACAATGGGTTCGAGATCGACCTCAAATACAGGTTATAAATTAAGCAACTGACATATGTGGAGAGCTAGTGTCACAATTTATATGTTTGTCCTGCAGCAGACTTCTAGATGTTTCTACTGCTCGGCTTAGACTCGGTTACAAGTATCTCTGGGAATTCTCATTATCTGCCGATGTAGACCTGACCAAATGTAAACTGTGTCAACAAAATTATTCCCACACCCTTCGTCACTATGTGATGGAGTGCGAAAACATACGTGAATTTAATCCACTAAAGATCTGATGTATGCAAGGTACATCATTTTGACAATTCTGACATTGGCACCATACCTTGAGGATACCTTGAGGTGCTTCAGGGGCTTATCGTCCCCGCGGCCCGGTCATCGACCAGGCCTCCTGGTTGCTGGACTGATCAACCAGGCTGTTGGACGCGGCTGCTCGCAGCCTGACGAGTGAGTCACAGCCTGGTTGATCAGGTATCCTTTGGAGGTTCTTATCCAGTTCTCTCTTGAACACTGTGAGGGGTTTGCCAGTTATGCCCCTTATGTGTAGTGGGAGCGTGTTGAACAGTCTCGGGCCCCTGATGTTGATAGAATTCTCTCTCAGAGTACCAGTTGCACCTCTGCTTTCAACGGGGGTATTCTGCACATCCTGCCATGTCTTCTGGTCTCATGTGATGTTATTTCTGTGTGCAGGTTTGGGACCAGCCCCTCTAATATTTTCCACGTGTAAATTATTATTTATCTCTCCCGCCTGCGCTCAAGGGAATACAGATTTAGGCCATAGCCTGAGTGATAACCTGCAACAGCCTTGAGAGCTCGGAGCCTCTCTTTACACTGACGACAGAGTCTGAATACAACAGGACCATACAGTGGCACCTCAAGGCCAAGGTATTTGAATCTGTTTACATAGTCAAGCTGGGAGCCATCAGACAGTTGCATCTTGCGAACAGCTCCTTCCTGCCTGGGTGGGCGCCGATTTAGTATCTTTGTTTTCTCTGCTGAGATAATTAAACCTAGGTCCTGACATGAGTCTAATACAGAGTTAAGAGTGTTCTGCGTGTTAGCATACCCAGTGGTGTGTATCATTATATCATCAGCATAGCTAATGATGTGGACGTTGGGTTTGCTCGGTATAGAGTTTAACAGCGTGTTTATTAAGATATTAAATAAGGTAGGACTGAGGACACCACCCTGCGGGGTACCTAGTTCAAAGTCTCTTGTTACACTCCTATGCCCCTGGAAAAATACAGATGACTTCCTGTTGGATAAGTAACCCCTGATCCAACAAAGAAGCCGACCACCAATATTCATTCTTGCAAGCTCACTCAAGATAACATGTCTATTTGCAATATCAAAGGCAGACTTAAGATCTAGGAAGGTGGTATATGACTTTTCAGTGTGCAGGGTAAGAAAGGTGGTGATGCAATGATGCACACTCCTTCCATATGCATGAAGCCATATATCTGGGGGGATAGCATGGTTCTTATTCTATGGAGGAGACGGTTTAGGACCATTCTCTCGAATGTTTTGCAAATGCAGCTAGTAAGGGAAATTGAGCGGAAAGCATTCTCTTGATTTGGCTTTGGAATTGGAATGATTATACTGTTGGGGGTGGGGGTTCCGCGCCGCTGGCCCTCACGGGATTGGGGGTGCTCCATCGGAACCCCCAAAGTGATAAGCTCAATAATAGTCATCTATGATTATTATTTTAATTTATGTAATAAATTTTGTAATAATTAATGTTGTAATTAATTTATATAATTAATTTTGTAATTAATTTATATAATAATTAATTTATGTAATTAATTTACATAATAATTAATAATAAATTAAGCCCCCACTTGATGTGCATTTTCTTCCAAGCCACAGAAAATAGACGCTGTATGCAAGGCAAACGGCGGAATTTCTGGGAAGGAAGAAAATGTAATACCATACTCGGTGGCTAACCGACCATGGTTGAGCGTGCATCTTGGGGGGGGGGGGTATTTACGTGCGCACGGGGACGCACCAATCGTCTCGCTGCTGCGTTCCCAGGCGATACACTCAAAACGCCCACCTTTGGGGTGCTCCGTCGGAACCCCCAAAATGATAAGCTCAATAATAGTCATCTATGATTATTATTTTAATTTATGTAATAAATTTTGTAATAATTAATGTTGTAATTAATTTATATAATTAATTTTGTAATTAATTTATATAATAATTAATTTATGTAATTAATTTACATAATAATTAATAATAAATTAAGCCCCCACTTGATGTGCATTTTCTTCCAAGCCACAGAAATGATTATACTGTTGGTCCAAGAGATAGGAAGTTCCCCAGTAATATAGCTCATATTATACAGCTCAAGCAAGGGATTCCCTGGTACTAAAGGGAGCAAACGCAATATGTCATAAGTGATACCATCTTCACCGGGGGATGTGGCTTTGCCTTTGTTTAGGGCCGCGAGTAATTCAAACTCAGTAAATGGCACGTTGCATTCCTCTTCCTTGTGGAGCATGAAGTCAACGAGCCTTTCTCTATCTCCGTAACCAGCATTTAATCTGAACTGTATGTCTGGGGGAAGATTATTGAAGCTAGAGGTGGTTGCCCAAGCATCGACTAACTCGTTTGCTCTGTGTAGAGCGTGAGGGTGTGCTACTTGGCCGATTTTATCGCCTTTGATTCTTTTAATATCCTTCCATGCCTGGCTGAGGGGGTGTGAGAGTTGAGACTGTTAACAAAAGTTTCCCAGTTATCTTGCCTGAGCTCTGTCATGCGCTCCCTCGCCTTGGCTAGGGCTTTCTGAAAGAGCTTGAGCATTGCTGGCGTACGTGTTTCCCTATATGCGAGCCCAACTCGTCTGGCAGTGCGTTTCAAAGTACGCAGTTTGGGGTCATTGTAATAGTCATGGTGTTTATTACATTTCATATCGATATATATATATATATATATATATATATATATATATATATATATATATATATATATATATATATATATATATATGAAAGAGCTCTGTGTAGCTCTTATATATATATATATATATATATATATATTATATATATATATATATATATATATATATATATATGAATATATATATTATATATATATATATATATATATATATATATATATATATATATATATATATATGACCGAAAAAGTAAGATTAATAATTCTAACACGAATTTTCTCAATATTTCTTATGTTTCTTTTGCTGGCAATGGTAACTTACTGTCCAGCAGAATTATAATAATAAAATAAATAAATAAATAAATGTTTATTTAGGTAAGGTACATAGATACAAGAGATTTTACAAAGAATGTTGGATTTATAGATAGAGCTAGTACATACAATGCCTAAAGCCACTATTACGCAAAGCGTTTCGGGCATGAAAAATATTAATGACTAAAGCTTAATACTAATTGAGTAAAAAGAATAAAATGTGTTGAGAACAAATAAAATAGAGACAAGAATGGGGGGAACATGAGTGAAAAAGCAGCACAAATACAGTTAGGTCGACAAACAGCGTTATTTAAAAAAAAAACAGACATAGATTGACAATAGAGGGGTAAGGTAGGTTACAGGGAATTTATTAGGTAGTGCTTCGTTTTTATCTTAAACTGGTTGAGAGAGGTACATTCTTTAACATGGTTGGGAAGGTCATTCTACATTCTGGGTCTCATGATTTGTTGAGCATTTCTAGTTTGATTAAGTCGTACTCTTGGAATATCAAAACTGTATTTACTTTTGGTGTGGTGCTCATGGGTTCTATTACAACCTTCAATGAAGCTTTGGAGAACTGTAATTGGCATTACAGTTCTGCGTTTTATATATGTATAATACACATGAGAGAACGTGCAATGACTTAATATCTAACATATTCAGAGATTTGAGTAGGGGTACCGAGTGATGTTTTTGGCCAGAGTTGGATATTGTCCTAATAGCAGCTTTATGTTGAGTAATTAGAGGACGTAAATGATTTTGGGTAGTAGAACCCCAAGCACAAATACCATAGTTGAGATATGCATAGATGAGGGAGCAATAGAGAGTCACCAGGGCAGGGCGGGGTACATAATATCTGATCTTAAGAAGAATGCCAACAGTTTTTGAAACTTTTTTGATATATTTAGAATGTGACCCTGGAAATTCAGCTTGTGGTCAATGAGAACGCCAAGGAATTTGCCATCTAATTTGTTACAAATTTGGGTATTGTTTATTTTGAGATTTATTTGATTAGAGGATTTATTGCCAAACAGAATATAGAAAGTTTTGTCAATGTTAAGGGTGAGTTTGTTGGCAGTTAGCCAAAGATGGACTTTATTTAACTCAGCATTTACTGTGGCATTTAGAGCAAGGGGGTCAGGACTGGAGTAAATGAAGGTTGTGTCGTCAGCAAATAGAATTGGTTTGAGGTGTTGGGAGGCATTTGGAAGGTCATTAATGTAGATGAGAAAGAGGAGAGGGCCAAGTATGCTGCCCCGAGGAACACCAATGTTGTTGGTTAGGGTGGGAGAAATTGAATTATTCACAGAAACATACTGGAGCCTGTCAGTAAGGTAAGATTTGAGGTATTGCAGGGAGTGTCCTCTGACTCCATAATGATGTAATTTAAGAAGAAGGTTTTGGTGGTTAACAGTGTCAAAAGCCTTACGCAGGTCCACAAATAACCCAACAGGGAACTCATTTTTATCAAGAGCTGCATGAATTAAGTTAATCATACTAATAAGTGCATCGTTAGTGCTTTTTTTTGGTCTGAAGCCATATTGACAAGAGCTAAGTATATTGTGTTTGGCTAGATAAGAGTAAAACTGCTTGTAGATTAGTTTTTCAAATATTTTTGACAAGTTAGGCAGGATTGATATGGGTCTGTAGTTGTTAACATCTGAGAGATCACCACATTTGTGGACAGGGATTACTCTCGCTTTTTTTTTAGAATATCTGGAAAGGTTTGGAGTTCAAGTGACTTGTTGAGAGCAATGCAATAGCAGGGGCTAAAGATCTGGAGGCTTTTTGTAAATTAAAGTTGGTATCTCCTCAAGGGCACTAGACTTGGTTTTAAGGGAAAAGATCTGTGTTGAGTTTCACTTACGAGATGGAGAAGGATGGGAAGCTGCTCTTTCTAGATGTAACAATCATGGAAAGGAGCGGAGCTTCCCACACTGCAGTCTACACTACGGAAACAAACATAGGAATGTGCCTCAATGCCAACAGTGACTGCTCAGACATGTACAAGAGGAGTGTTGTCAACGCTGACGTCGACCGTGCTCTCAGCCACAGCTTAGGATGGAAGCAAGTCGATGAAGAACTCTGTAGGGTAAGGCAGGTCCTAGTCTGTTACGACTCTGGGTTCTTTAGAGGGAAACCAGAGGTCAAAATTTGAGCTATTGAGCTACCATAGAGTAAAAACGCATTGCGAGTGGCATGTGTCGTATCTTCCCTGCCAGTCGTAAGACTATTCTTGTTTCTCAAAGAGTATTTAAAGATTGAGCTTGGGTTGTTTATTAAATAATAAAATAGGCATCAACTATGTTTACTAATACTGTCTAATCATTTGTAAAGTAAACCTGAGTAATTTAGTATCGGGCACCGGTATGATTAGTTGACAGTCTGCCGGCAGCATAGCTTTCGGAGAGGGAGACGGGAGACTGGGACGGTCTTCTCTGCTGGCTGCTGTGCTGTTCGGACGCGCTCTCCTCCTTCCTCTTAATCTTTTTTTTCTGTGACTTAGTTGGTTAAGTACTCCATACTCAGTTTGTATATGTCTGGCATACCTATCGTTATATGTGTAGAGTAGTATACCTGGGGTGTAGTAAGTATATTTTAAGTTTTTTGTACCTGTTATGCTAACAGGGGTCCCAGTGTACCACGTTGTCCCCTACCCTAGGCTGTCTCTAGTGTGTTATAGTAGAGCTTTACCTAGCTTGCTTTCAGTGTAAAACCTTGTATCCTGCCTAGGTGGACCAAGGCTTTTAACGTAAGATTGGGTGGTAAAGTTAGTATTAAATTGTTATTGGTGAGATTGTGTATGGGGGTGTTAAGGGGTTAATAAATAAGTAAGTTGAACAGAGTATCCCTTATTCCTATGTGGGAGTACAATAATCATTTCCTAGACTAACCAGGTTTAGTAGCAAGCATTTATTATTGTGGAAATTTTACTTTGGGGGCCGGGCCTTTTGTTCTCCCATATCTTGATACCTCTAGTCTACTTACCCTTACCCCTTAATAGTACAAGTTTTCCCCATAGTCAACCCACATAATATTTATAACAAGTGGTTGGCCAGTCCGGGAAGAACTATTATTTTAAAAAATTAGATCTTGAATGCCAAAACTAAAAAATTCTTGTTTCCGCAGAACGGTTGTGTGCTAGCCTAGGGTCCAGCTCACCTGGCGTAGGACATTCATTGCACTGACTGGACACCCAACTGGATCTCTTCACGATTAAGGTTAGTGTGGCCTTGTGTTAGGGGCCGTGCAAATTTTTGTTTTTTTTTCCAATTTTAATTTTAAATTTTTCTGTGGCTAG
>WNGS01046630.1:0-11113 GCA_020271785.1 Procambarus virginalis | reverse complement strand
CCCTAACACCCGGGAATTTGGCCCACGATTTTTTTTTTAAATGGCGTCCTTTTACAAGAGCCCTGATGAAGGTACTCACCTAATTGTACTCACCTAATTGTGCTTGCGGGGGTTGAGCTTTGGCTCTTTGGTCCCGCCTCTCAACTGTCAATCAACTGGTGTACAGATTCCTGAGCCTACTGGGCTCTATCATATCTACACTTGAAGCTGTGTATGGAGTCAGCCTCCACCACATCACTTCCTAATGCATTCCATTTGGCAACCACTCTGACACTAAAAAGTTCTTTCTAATATCTCTGTGGCTCATTTGGGCACTCAGTTTCCACCTGTGTCCCCTTGTGCGTGTGCCCCTTGTGTTAAATAGCCTGTCTTTATCTACCCTATCAATTCCTTTCAGAATCTTAAATGTGGTGATCATGTCCCCCCTAACTCTTCTTTCTTCCAGCGAAGTGAGGTTTAATTCCCGTAGTCTCTCCTCGTAGCTCATACCTCTCAGCTCGGGTACTAGTCTGGTGGCAAACCTTTGAACCTTTTCCAGTTTAGTCTTATCCTTGACTAGATATGGACTCCATGCTGGGGCTGCATACTCCAGGATTGGCCTGACATATGTGGTATACAAAGTTCTGAATGATTCTTTACACAAGTTTCTGAATGCCGTTCGTATGTTGGCCAACCTGGCATATGCCGCTGATGTTATCCTCTTGATATGTGCTGCAGGAGACAGGTCTGGCGTGATATCAACCCCCAAGTCTTTTTCTTTCTCTGATTCCTGAAGAATTTCCTCTCCCAGATGATACCTTGTATCTGGCCTCCTGCTCCCTACACCTATCTTCATTACATTACATTTGGTTGGGTTAAACTCTAACAACCATTTGTTCGACCATTCCTTCAGCTTGTCTAGGTCTTCTTGAAGCCTCAAACAGTCCTCTTCTGTTTTAATCCTTCTCATAATTTTGGCATCGTCCGCAAACATGGAGAGAAATGAATCGATACCCTCCGGGAGATCATTTACATATATCAGAAACAAGATAGGACCGAGTACAGAGCCCTGTGGGACTCCACTGGTGACTTCACGCCAATCGGAGGTCTCACCCCTTACCGTAACTCTCTGCTTCCTATTGCTTAGGTACTCCCTTATCCACTGGAGCACCTTACCAGCTACACCTGCCTGTCTCTCCAGCTTATGTACCAGCCTCTTATGCGGTACTGTGTCAAAGGCTTTCCGACAGTCCAAGAAAATGCAGTCCGCCCAGCCCTCTCTTTCTTGCTTAATTTTTGTCACCTGATCGTAGAATTCTATCAAGCCTGTAAGGCAAGATTTGCCCTCCCTGAACCCATGTTGGCGATTTGTCACGAAGTCTCTTCTCTCCAGATGTGTTACCAGGTTTTTTCTCACGATCTTCTCCATCACCTTGCATGGTATACAAGTCAAGGACACTGGCCTGTAGTTCAGTGCCTCTTGCCTGTCGCCCTTTTTGTATATTGGGACCACATTCGCCGTCTTCCATATTTCTGGTAGGTCTCCCGTCTCCAGTGACTTACTATACACTATGGAGAGTGGCAAGCAAAGTGCCTCTGCACACTCTTTCAGTATCCAAGGTGAGATCCCGTCTGGCCCAGCAGCCTTCCTAACACTTTCGCATGCCAAGGACTCTCCCGCGAGTCCTTTTTCGACTACCCGCTCATGCACACAGGACTCAAATTTATGTCTTCGTAAAAAATATTTGTATAAAATTCAATTTTTATCCGATTTACTTCTGGTTTGTTTCAAACTGAGCGCCATGAAGTTCTCTTTCTCACTGCTAGGGCGCATGGCGCGTCGGCCTACCCGGTCACGTGACAGGCCCAATGTTTTCTCGTCACGTTTCGTGAGTCGATCACGTTTCCCTCGCGCGCCAAACTCGAACGGTTTTCTGCATTTATACCCGTTTCCGTGTGTTTTATACCCAATACATTCATCAACAATGGATCCAGGTCAAGGCCCAAGCCGTTCTACGCCCAAGGAAGTGTCCAAGTCCTCGAAAGAGGACAGAATAACTATGATTTATCAAAAGTTCAAGGGAATGAAACTCACACCCACGAAAATTCTTGAAGTTGTGGCAGCTTTATCAGAAGCTGAGTATGATGCAGGTGATGTTGAAGGACTTGAAGATGATTTGGATGACTACAACGATTATAGTGGCGTCCAAAGAGCGAATGATACAGCAACGAGTGATGAGGAGACCGAGCACCTCACAGAGGAAGATGAGGCACCTCTACTCCCTCCTCCTCCTCCATCTAGGCGCACACGTGGCGCATGTAAACCACCTAGAAAACTAACTACCAGAAATGTTTCTCGACGTAGGATTACACGACCAACTGTGCCAAGTGATTCTAGCAGTGATGAAAGCATGGAAATTGAAAGTGATGACGAAAGTGAGGAAGATTCACAAAGCCGTACACGTACAGGACGTACTCGCAAGGGTGGGGACAGTGTTGGCTGGAGTCGTGACAATACTCCCCCAATTGTTGAAGATTTTATTGGAAATCCTGGCCTGAAAATTCCCACACCTACTAGTGCATTAGGATTTATCCAATTATTCATTACCCGAGCCCTGCTTCAATTCTTGACAACAGAAACTAATTTGTACGCGTCGCAGATTTTCCGGATGGCTAATGAAAATGTCTCAGATATTTGGAAACCAGTGAGGGTGAAAGAAATGGCGCGATACTTGGGACTATGCATATTGATGGGCATAAACAGGCTGCCAGCTATGAGGATGTATTGGCAAACAGGAAAACCATGGCATGTTCGTTTCTTCAACTTGTTTATGACGTCAAAACGTTTCCAGCATATAAGCAGTTTTTCCATACATTCAATAATAATGCAGTGCCCGTGAACAATACTGATAAGTTGATAAAAGTGAGATCGGTGATGGACTATTTGAAAGAGAGGTTTGCAGAAGTTTACATTCCCAAGAAAGAGTTGTGCTTGGATGAAGGTACAATGGCATGGCGCGGCCGACTATCGTTCAAAGTTTACAATCCAAACAAACCAGACAAGTATGGTGTGAAACTATATATGCTTGCTGAATCAGT
The DNA here is from genome assembly GCA_020271785.1 of Procambarus virginalis. Taxonomy (NCBI): domain Eukaryota; kingdom Metazoa; phylum Arthropoda; class Malacostraca; order Decapoda; family Cambaridae; genus Procambarus; species Procambarus virginalis. Next base: position 8,035 of record WNGS01046630.1, on the reverse strand, counting down.
ATCTGGGTACTTATATGACTTTGACGTATACTCAGGTATTGGTAAGACGATACTGGAAACAGTAACGGGGTTGATTCAGCCTTTAGTGAACCAGGGTTACCATTTGTACATGGATAATTACTACAACTCGGTAAACCTAACAGAAAAATTGAGAGAACTTGGGGTGTACACATGTGGCACAATTAGACTGCTACGCGGCGCCCCAAAGGAATTGCAAACTATAGCCAAGGCTAAATTTCCACTGGATACCACCATATACCGCCGCAAAGATAACACCTTCATTCTACTGTGGAAAGACAAGCGAGTGGTCTCAATCATTACAAACATCCACAATGCTGACACTCAGCAATGTCAGCGAAGGAAACGATTGCGCAATCGCGACGGAACAACTCGACTGCAACAGGTACCAGTGAACAAGCCTACTGCAATTTGTGAATACAATAAGTTCATGAAAGGTGTGGACCACTTCGATCAAATGGTGAAGTATTACCATTTTACCAGGAAAACTCACAAGTGGACCAAAAAGATCACGTTTTATTTTCTGCAAATGGCATTGCATAATGCCTTTGTTTTGTACAAATACTATACAACTGATCGAAAAAAGCTAACATTGCTACAATTCCACGAGGTGGCAATTTGGGCCCTATTGCACTGGGACACGGAAGATTGGCCTGAAATAGCAACAGTATCTCATCACTTGCAGCACGCTCCAGACATAAATGATGACACAGGTCCTGCCTATGCTCACGCCGTGCAAACTCCTGGACCATCTGGTGTGAGGCGGCCTTTATTTACTTCAACACCTCAAGCTGACGCAGGAACGGACTCAGAACCCGAGATGTCTGGCACACTGCCATTTGACGAGTCGGTCTTGTCAGATGACTCTGACTCAAATGCTCAACCAACACCGAAAAGACGTGGCCCTATTGTTGATTCTGAACATCGCATGAACTACAAACTGAAACATGAACTTTACAAACTGCCAAAACGTCTCAAGTGTCATGTCTGTGCACGGTCCGGTAAAAGGAAGGACACCAACATAGGATGCAAGACCTGTAACGTTGCACTCTGTGTTATTCCCTGCTACACCAGTTACCACCGGAAAAGGGTGTATTGGGTGATGAAGAAGTAACCACCCGCAACAGCTTCACTCCACCTACAAAACATCTGTTGAGCAACTTCAGGAATGTTGACCTGAAGAAGGTGGAGTGAAGAAAAAATGCTCAACTTACTGTTCCACAACCAGTTTTTTCTTGGTAAGTACACCTATTTTGTCCAATTTCTTATAGTATAAGTTATTGGGAGTATTTTGATACCAGAATGAACACTGTATCCCATAAACTGCCGTAAGTAGACTCGAAACTTCATAGATTTTTTTCGGGGTGTTGCGTGTCTGCAAGAGTGTCCCAAACGGGTTGCAGGTGGGTGACTTTAGCCGTTTATACTGGGCATGTTTACACCTTATCATTTATTATATGCATATGTCTGTTTAGGGAATTTTATTCCCATCCATGTACAACCAAAAATAACTGTGTGCAACAAGTATAAACTTGAAAAACATAACAATAGTAAAAACATTTTGTGTGTGTTTGACGCTCACTGATATGTTCCAGCGTTGTTTTATATTTGGCGCTATTCTAACTTACGCTTTGTTGATCTTTTTTACCTACGTGCTTATAGAACATTCTATTGCGAACACATTGACACAAAAATGAATGATGTACATACAAAAATAATGTCAGGACAGTCAAATAAGTATAAACTTTTGAAGCACGGTATCGCGCATGTATCGTCGCGTCATCGATACCGGGTAACAGTTCCACCACTTCCCACACTCTTGCGGGTAAGCCGCGACCATGATTCTACGTTTATATTCATATCTCTGTGTTGGGAATTTCATTGCGAATCCATTGATACCAAAATTAACGCTGTAGGACAAGTGTGGAATTGACAACAATCCCAAGAGTAGAAACATTTTGTTGCCGTTTGGCGCTCACGGCGAGTCATCTACGTAGTTTTTTATTTGGTGCTGGTCTCCCTATACTTTTAGTGACCTTTTCTGGGGGGAGCCCCGTTGGCTCCCCGGAGCTATCCCAGGCTGATATGCTAATTTCAGACTTTGGCATCAGTCATGTGTATGGAGTTCTTAGGCCTACCGGGGACCACGGCCAGAACCGGGCCCCCTCAGAGAGGCAAGGGGAGCAATGGCCTATAGAAGCCCCCGTGTGGTTGGAAGCATTCTATGTCTGCCATCGACCGGGACAGGCACCCAGAAAGGTAAGCGCCCCAAAACAAACCCCTATTCTGGTTAAAATTGCTACCAAAATCCGAACTAGTGGATAGAACTCCCAAACAGAAAAACAAGCAAACTAGTGTGACGTCACACGTCACCGCGCCGCTGTCTGCGCAGCTCCCCCCTCCCCGGGAGGGGGAAGGTAGAGCCCCAGACCTCCCACGCCGGCTATCCACCCATCAGTTCTTCGGCTGATGCTATAGGCACCGGTTATGTGCTCCGGCTCCAGTGGTTGTTTCAGCACTGCACCTAGAGTGTGGTGTCTGTTTTCTAGGTGGTGCGCGAGCCGGGAGTGATTCTCCAGTACTCGGGCTGCATGCGCCTAGGGTTCCCTTCCCTAGGTGCCCTGTAAGTACTGCCCTTGGGACTTGGGGCCACCTTCCACAAGTTCCTTGGGGTCTGCCCCTGCTAGGCCGTTTACTGCTTGGTTTTCGGCCGCTCTTTGTGTGCTCGGGTGTTCTGTCTCCCTTGTTCGCCTTAGAGTAAGGGGCAGTTTTGCACTGGTGGGGCGCAGGGTACTGTGCAGCTTGTCTTTTCCCAATCATAGCGGCCGGCTCTGTTCCGCTTGGGTACGCTGTCCTCTTGCGGGGTTTTCTTTTTCTTTTTGTTTATCTACCTGGTGGGGGGGTCTGCCTTCGTTCTTGCCCCTGGTGTCCCTTGTGTTCTGAGTTTTCTGGTGGTACCCCCTGCTAGGTCCCCGTGAGTGTACACGTCCCGGGGGTTCAGCTCTTAGAAAGTTGTTTGGTAGTTTTGGGTGCCGGTTAGCAGTACCCTGCCTGGGATTACCTGAGCGCGAGTCCTCTTATAGTAAACGCTCGGGACCCTGGGAAACCCCTGGGGGCGCGTGGGTCCGATGGATGTGACCCCAGAGCCCCCCCCTCGCTTCCAGCGAGTTTGAGGGTTGCTCACCCCTTGTCTCTGGGTGACTCTCTGTTTTGCCTCCGTCTGCTGCCTGTGGGGTCGGTGACACCTTCGACCCGGAGTCCTGCGAGTTTGTTGCTCGTTATGGCTCGGTTACCCAGTTGTGCTCAGCTGGTGCGGGCAGCAGAGGCGTTGCACTTGAGCCTTGGTGGTGGCAACGCTCTCGTGGTAACTCCCCGGGAGCCCCGGGGCTGCCCCGTTTTGGTTCTTGTTTTTCCCCTGGATTCCCCTTCCTGCCTGCATCCGGTTCCTTACCGTCTGTAGGTTCAGGGCGGGGTTTGGTGGTGTTGAGACTCGGGCAGTCTCGGGGAAATCCCCTTCCGGGGTAGTGACGGGGGCATTCGAGCCTGTTCCTCCAGCCGTGTTGTAAGAGTCTGCCAGTGGGCTCCCTTCCTTAGTGTTTTCACGGCTGTCCCGGTTTTCTGGTACGGCCGGGGCTTTAGGGGGACGGCTCGGCCCCGGGGCCTGTTGTGTGGGTTCCCGGGGCTGACTTGGGGGGCCTTGGCCCCATAGGACCCCGTGGGGGTTTTTATCCCCCTCTCGGCGGGGCTTGTGGTTACGCGGAGTGGGGTTTTCCTCTCCACTCGCCGTACGTGCTGTTGGGCGTCGGCCCCTCCCCGGGCTCGGTTCCTTGGCCTTTGAGTCGGTTGGTTCCGTCCTGTGGGTGGATGTTTCCCCCCACCCCTTTTTTTGGGACGGTGTTTTCGTCATGTTTCCCCGTTTTGGGGGTTCTACATGACTACTGGTCTCGGGTGCGCATGCGCCTTTGTGTGCCTTCGGGACTGGTTTTGGCTTCCGTGTTCTCGAGGGTTCGGGAAGGTTTTTCCTCCTTCCCGCGTTATTGGAACGTCTGTCGGCTCCTCGTCCTTGTTGGCGAGTTTGGGCTACTTGTAGCCCTGTTGGGCTCCTTGTGGTCCTGTTGTGCTCCTTGTAGCCCTGTTGGGCTACTTTTGGCCCGTTTGGGCTCTTTCTGGGCCTGTTGGGCTACTTGTGGCCCTGTTGGGCTACTTGTGGCCCTGTTGGGCTACTTGTGGCCCTGTTGGGCTACTTGGCCCTGTTGGGCTACTTGTGGCCCTGTTGGGCTACTTGGGCCCTGTTGGGCTGCTTGTGGCCCGGTTGCGTGCCTTTTTTGGGCTCTGTCTTCGCTTCTTTGGCCGGTTTTCTTGTTCCTGCTCACTCTTTTGGCTACTTTTCTTGTGCAGTAGTCTTGGTTGCCGCCTTCCCGCAGGGTAGGTTGCGCGTTTTCGGCCGGCATGTCATGCGCGTGCGCCGCGGAGTTTGTTTTGGTCTGGGCGGTGTGTAGTGCCGGTGTTCGTCGTCTTTTTGCTCCAGTGCTTCGCCTTTCGCTCTTCTCCCTTGCCGCGGTATGTGCCCCTTTTCGCTCCGGGGGTGTCCTGGGTTCCAGTTGTGGGGAGGCCGCCGAGGTTTCCCCTGTGTCATGGGTGTGGGCCGCCTTCTTCGCCTCTTCCTTGCTCTCCTGCAGGTCCGGCTCTGGCTTCTTCACCTGGCGGTGCTCCCAGGTTCTTCTGGGCTCGGTTGAGTCGTGTCACTTCGAGCCACCGTTTGCCAGGTGAGTTTCTGCGGTCTGGCGTCTTTTGGCAGGGCGCTGGATGTGGTGTTATATGCCTGTCTTTCTTTAGGTCTCTTTTTGTACGACTGAGACCGTTCGCACACCAGTGTCGGTCCCCTTTTTTCACCCCTTCCTGTCCCACTCTTGTGCATGTCCATCCCATGCTAGGGTCATTCAGGGGTCCCACCTTTGTTAGTGTTATGTGGTGTGGGGGTTTGTGGTGTTGGTTCTGTACTCGCCTGGTAGGGCTTCTGGCTGTGCTTGCAAGGTTTATGCGCTCTGGCTTTTGGGTCCCGCCTATCTGGTAGAACTTGCGGGATAGTACCAGTGGAGTGCAGTGGTGCCATAGGCACACTCGGGGAACACTGTATATCCATCAGAGGTCTGCAGTTGTTACACGACCTCCTTGCGAGCATACGCCTTCTCGCTGGTACCTTATCTTGAGGTTAACTTGAGGTGCTTCCGGGGCTTAGCGTCCCCGCGGCCCGGTCATCGACCAGGCCTCCTGGACTGGTCATGCTGGCTGTTGGACATGGCTGCTTGCTGCCCGACGTATGAGTCACAGCCTGGTTGATCGGGTATCCTTGGAGGTGCTGATCCGGTTCTCTCTTGCACCAACCCGTCACCGCATCTTTATTACGTCAATATTGACTTCTTCGTTCCGTGCATAGGTGCCATACTAAACATAATGGTTTCCCTTAAAAAACTTCGTGGAAAACACCGACCTTACCTGACCTACTTAGTAGGTTACAATAAGCATCTTATGGTTTCGTAATTACAATTGTTACTTAACCTATTATCGGTATGCCACTGAACTCTGTGAGGGGATTGCAAGTTATGCCCCTATGGTACGGTCTGTGGACTTTCGGGGCACACTAGCTTGCCTTCGACTTAGTTATGGCCCATCCTGGTTGTGGGGAGTCTGTGGGCCTGCAGGCCGCCCCATGCGTCTTCCTGGTGGGCCTCCCTTTGGCCGGTCTAGCCTGGCCTCGGGCCGGGCTTGGGGTGTACATGAGCTCCCGGTTCCCCATCCAGCCGGTTTTGAGCGGGGTTTCTCCGCCGTCGGTCGCCTGGTAGGCGGGTTCCTGGGCCTGCTGGGTTCTGTCGTGTCTCAGTGGGCCCTGTCTGGGGTCTATCTGCTCCGTTCTCTGCCTTTGCCGGAGCGAGTTGCTCTTTACCTGTGGCATGTTGCGGTGGTGTATACTCCCCTAGTTGTGCTTGCGGGGGTTGAGCTCTGGCTCTTTGGTCCCGCCTCTCAAACGTCAATCTTATAACAGGTGTACGGTTTCCTGAGCCTATTGGGCTCTTATCGTATCTACACTTGAAACTGTGTTTGGAGTCAGCCTCCACCACATCGCTTCCTAATGCATTCCATTTGTCAACCACTCTGACACTAAAGTTCTTTCTACTGTCTCTGTGGCTCATTTGGGCATTCGGTTTCCACCTGCGTCCCCTAGGGCGTGTGCCCCTTGTGTTAAACAGCCTGTCTTTATCCACCAGGTTGTATGTTGCTACTACTGCGCGTGTGCATTAGTACCGTGTTTCGCAGTGGCGTGTCCTTACTCCTGGGGTTTTTTATGCTTCTGCTCTTTCGTCCTGCCTCACCCCAGTCGTTTTCCTGGCATCTCCTTTGGTCAGTTTTGCCTGCACTTGCTGCTATGTTGGGGGACGTGGTCGGTTTCCACCACTTCATTGTTTGTGTGTTCCCTTGTTTTCCTCCTCTGCCACAGGGGTGTTCTGCGTGTGTTCCTTGGCTTCTTGGGCTTTTTTCGGCCTGTGTCCTGTGGTGTGCTTCTTTGTCTCGGTCTGTTGCTGTTGCTCGTACCTCTTGGTTCGGGTAGGGTTCTGGCGGCAACCCTTCCGCCTTCTTTGGTTTCCTTGCTTGCCCTGCCACTTGGTTTTTTGGGGTCTTGCGATGTCTCGCGTCGGACCCGTCATTTGTTCTCCTGGCGGGTTTGCTTGCTTTGGGATTTGTCTGTTCGGCAGACGTTCCATCTCCTTGTACCACCTGAGTTCGGTGGTCGCGCCCGAGATCTTCTTGCGGCTCCGCCTTTTCCTGGGCTCGGAGGGGCCTTGTCGGGGCTGCTTCCGTCTGCCTCGTGGTCTCGCCTCCGGCTGGTGGTCGGTGTCCCACCTGCGTGTTTCTCTTGGCGGCAGTATGGGGTGTTTTGGCGGTCCTTCCTTTTCCTGTACCTTCTTAGGTGGTTCCTCTTGTTAGCGTCGGCCTGGTTTTTTGGTGGGGGTTGGGGGCCGTCGTCGTGCCACATACTGTCGCCTCTCTCTCTTTTTGTGCGGCGCTGGCGGAGTCGCTTTGGCTTGCTTTCGGTCTTGCTTCTACACCGCTTAGTAAGCTGTCTTGTGCTTCGTTTCCCCTCCGGCCTGTTCGTGCGCCGCTTGCACCATCCTGGTTTCTGGTCAGCGTGCTCTGTCTTCTCCTCGGTTGGTAGTGCCTCTTCGGTTCCGGTTTGTTTTTCGTCGGCTCTTTTCCTTTTGGGCATTTGCCTCTGGGGTCGGGTCGCTGTGTTTTCCTGCTCCTTTGGTTTTAGCGTTTTGGTTGTTTGGGTGGTGTCCGCCTCCCGGTTCCGTCCCTTTGATCTTCCTCTGTGGGTAGTTAGCTCCGGGGAGCCGACGGGGCTCCCCCCAGAAAACCAGCGTTGAATGTAATGAAACGCCATTTTCTGGGTGAGTCCCGGAGGCTCCCCGGCAACCCTCCCTCCCTCCGGTCGGCGGTTTTTCGCGTGTCTTGACATCCAGCCTCAGAACTGATGGGTGGATAGCCGGCGTGGGAGGTCTGGGGCTCCACCTTCCCCCTCCCGGGGAGGGGGGAGCTGCGCAGACAGCGGCGCGGTGACGTGTGACGTCACACTAGTTTGCTTGTTTTTCTGTTTGGGAGTTCTATCCACTAGTTCGGATTTTGGTAGCAATTTTAACCAGAATAGGGGTTTGTTTTGGGGCGCTTACCTTTCTGGGTGCCTGTCCCGGTCGATGGCAGACATAGAATGCTTCCAACCACACGGGGCTTCTATAGGCCATTGCTCCCCGTGCCTCTCTGAGGGGGCCCGGTTCTGGCCGTGGTCTCCGGTAGGCCTAAGAACTCCATACACATGACTGATGCCAAAGTCTGAAATTAGCATATCAGCCTGGGATAGCTCCGGGGAGCCTCCGGGACTCACCCAGAAAATGGCGTTTCATTACATTCAACGCTGGTTTTTTTTGATATATTTAGAATGTGTCCCTGGAAATTCAGTTGT
>WNGS01046629.1:0-12830 GCA_020271785.1 Procambarus virginalis | reverse complement strand
AGGAGATATGACTGAACATCGATTTTCCCTGCTGACTAAACTGGGGACCACGATGGAATCCCATTGGCGGGTCGTGTTTCGGGTACACTATGAGCTATGGGAATGGAAAGCTTACCAACAGGAGTCAGCAAATCGTCTTCTCCTGTACCCACTGATTGCAAAAGCAGAATAACATGATACTGGACAGCTTATCTTAAGCTGTCTTGTCATGACCCCATGTAGCCTGGGTGGAACGAGTCTACTCCAGTGAGAGTTATTCTGCCTTCCAGTCCTGATTGAGAGGGCAGAGGAAAGAAATATTTTAAATATATAATAATCGTCAGTGAATAATTTTAAAATATGAGCAGAGGATAGGCATTTAAATAAGTGAGATGAAATGAGATGTCGATACTTTGGCGGCATGAAATGATGCTAGCAGGAGGTTGTGTCCTCACTTAAGCTATGGCAAGTCGTCAGAGGTGGTTGTACTTTGTTGATTCTCCTGGATGAAGGAAGAATATAGTTCCCTGTGTTAGTGGTGGAGCGAATCTGCTTGTTTCCAAATGTGAGGAAGCTGCTGGGGACTTTGTGCACCATTTCTCCATGATTTTGATAAATTAGAGGGCGACCTGGAAGTGTGTGTCGGTCGCACCTTTGTGGAATTCTAATTATGTTGTTTCTTCAAAAGGAAGGAAGCTAGCAGGCATTTCTGTTGTGGAGCCTGCTGGGCGACTCCATGTACTCAAGTCAGGACTTGAAGAAGCCTTGTGAAGCAGTCCTATAGCGATTTTTGTGGGCGTCCTGTGTGAGCGCCATTGTTGAGGAAGAGGGCCTGAGAGCCCCTACTTCATAGATCCCTGCGGTAAGCCTGTTTAATAATATGTTAGTTCTGCTAACAGTGTTTGATCGTGTACCCAGCGATCATAGTGAACATATGTATTTATAGGGTAAGACTTTTATTGAGCCATTGAGCTGAAATATGAAATTTAAGTTGAGTGGACATGCTGGAAGCGATAGCAGAGCACCCTCACTCTCCCATGTCTGGCGAGCAACTGAGGGGCGGCGGTCCCAGTGACGCATCAAGACATGTTTCCAGGTGGACCTGCCCAGGATGGGGGAGGACCCACCACGGCGGTGCCCTAGTGTTTGAAAGGATGTCGGGTAGAAGAGTTTATTTTTTGTGTCTATATTCAATTATGTTTTGTTAGGAAAACATTTATTTTGGCAGGATAATGGGTTTGTGTGGGAGAACTGCAACGTTTCTGTGGGAGAACTGCAACGTTTCTGTGGGAGAACTGCAACGTTTCTGTGGGAGAACTGCAACGTTTGTGTGGGAGAAGTTAATGAGAGAACTTCAGGAACATCATACCAGAGAAGGAGTATATAAGCGGAACGGCAATGTGGTGCAGGACTTCGAGTTGAGGAGTGGAACTCCAGTGACCTAGTGAATCTTCAAGTAGTGTAGAGTGCTATACGACCTTCGTGTAAAGCCGTGTGAGAGAGCTTCACTGACATTCGAGGAGGACCTCAGATGCAGCAGATTGGAGGATCTGCATGGATTACCTAACCTGATGTTGAGGACCCTGACATATGTATTTGATAGTGGACCTCGAGGAATAGAACAGAGGACCGTTCGGGCATTTTGAGGTTTAAGGGAATGCTTGATTGCGTTTTTTGCAGTAAATGGCGCAGTGAAAGGTGAGAGATTGATGTCTGTTTTGTAATAGGAGATGTATGAATATTTTTGTACCCTGTATTTCAGTCCAAAGTAGTGAAGGATGCAGGTGGTGGTGAGCTGAGGAGTGACCAGCCATCTTGTACAGTTATAGAATGAAGAGTGTTATCAGTTCATAGCAGCCTAAGGCGTTGCATAGTAATATCACTATTCTTGTTTATATATATATATATATATATATATATATATATATATATATATATATATATATATATATATATATATATATATATATATATATATATATATATATATATGTATATATATATTATTAAATATGACCGAAAAAGTAAGATTAATAATTCTAACACGAATTTTCTCTATTTTCCTTATGTTTCTTTTTACTGGTGACGGTAAATGAAAAATCAATTCTCCAAAATTCATTTTTATTTCTAGTCTGACGCGACACTTGAGCGCGTTTCGTAAAACTTATTACATTTTCAAAGACTTTAGTTTATCTACACACAACTTATGCTTTATGAAACAAACATTGGCTCTTATACCTGCATTTGGGTGAGGTGATGTAATACATTAGTGGGGTGAAACACAGAACATGGAAAACGGGGTATAGATTTGTAGAAGTAGAAGTCGGGTCCCAATAGAACTGCAGAAGGCCTATTGGCCCATATTTCTTGATGTTTCTATATTGGAGCGGAGTCTTGAAGTGGGTAGAATATAGTTGTGCGTTAATTGGCTGTTGATTGCTGGTGTTGACTTCTTGATGTGTAGTGCCTCGCAGATGTCAAGCCGCCTGCTGTCGCTGTATCTATCAATGATTTCTGTGTTGTTTGTTAAGATTTCTCTGGTGATGGTTTGGTTGTGGGAAGAGATTATATGTTCCTTGATAGAGCCCTGTTGCTTATGCATCGTTAATCGCCTGGAAAGAGATGTTGTTGTCTTGCCTATATACTGAGTTCTTTGGGGCTTACAGTCCCCAAGTGGGCATTTGAAGGCATAGACGACATGGTCTCTTTCAAAGCGTTCTGCTTTGTGTCTGGAGAGTTTCTCATGAGTAGGTTGGCAGTTTTCTTGGTTTTATAGTAAATCGTCAATTGTATCTTCTGATTTTTGTCTGTAGGGATAACGTTTCTATTAACAATATCTTTCAGGACCCTTTCCTCCGTTTTATGAGCTGTGGAGAAGAAGTTCCTGTAAAATAGTCTAATAGGGGGTATAGGTGTTGTATTAGTTGTCTCTTCAGAGGTTGCATGGCGTTTCACTTTCCTTCTTATGATGTCTTCAATGAAACCATTGGAGAAGCCGTTGTTGACTAGGACCTGCCTTACCCTACAGAGTTCTTCGTCGACTTGCTTCCATTCTGAGCTGTGGCTGAGAGCACGGTCGACATAAGCGTTAACAACACTCCTCTTGTACCTGTCTGGGCAGTCACTGTTGGCATTTAGGCACATTCCTATGTTTGTTTCCTTAGTGTAGACTGCAGTGTGGAAACCTCCGCTCCTTTCCATGACTGTTACATCTAGAAAGGGTAGCTTCCCATCCTTCTCCATCTCGTAAGTGAAACGCAACACAGAATTCTGCTCAAACGCCTCTTTCAGCTCCTGCAGATGTCTGACATCAGGTACCTGTGTAAAAATGTCGTCAACATACCTGCAGTATATGGCCGGTTTCAAGTTCAAGTCGACTAAGACTTTTTTCTCGATAGTACCCATGTAGAAGTTCGCAAACAGGACACCTAGGGGAGAACCCATGGCGACCCCATCTACTTGCTTATACATTTGCCCATCCGGGCTCAAGAAGGGTGCCTCCTTAGTACAAGCTTGGAGTAGTTTCCTCAGGATATTTTCTGGTATGTCAAGAGGAGTACAGGCCGGATCACGATACACTCGGTCCATTATCATCCCGATTGTTTCATCCACAGGTACGTTGGTAAACAGTGTTTCTACGTCCAACGAGGCTCTTATCCCTGTTGCCCGTGTTCCCCGCAGTAAGTCGACAAATTCCTTCGGGGACTTCAGGCTGAAGGCGCAAGGGACATAAGGAGTCAGTAAGCCATTGAGTCGTTTCGCCAGTCTGTACGTGGGTGTGGGTATCTGGCTGATGATTGGCCGAAGTGGGTTTCCAGGCTTATGCATCTTGACATTTCCATACGCATATCCAGGTTCATATTCCCCAATAATCTTTGGCAGGTGGAGTCCGGATTTCTTGGCATTCACAGTTTCAATCAATTTGTTGACTTTTGCTTTCAATTCGGCTGTAGTGTCCTTCGTTACCCTTTGGAATTTAGTTTGGTCAGAGAGTATGAGGTTCATTTTCGCCAGATATTCGTCTTTCTTAAGGATGACGTATATTGGCGACTTGTCGCCTCTCCTGATAACTATCTCCTTGTTCTCACGAAGGCTCTTAGCTGCCGCTTTGAGCTCGGGGGTCAGTATGGTGCTTCTGTAGTTGCCTCAATTCTTTCCTCCTTCTGCAATAAGTTTTGCATGTAATGTGTCTTTGGTGGTGACCTTCTTTTGTGCTTCGAGGTCAAATATGTCGTCCAACAGGATCTCCAACTCCACTTTCCGGGCCAACGCACTTGGTCTGGACATAACGTGACAGTTTATACCCAGATTTAGGAGAGTGACTTGGTCCTCAGTGAGGTTGATTCCTGCAAGGTTCAGGAAGCCGTCTCTTGGTCGTGGAATTGCCATAGGTCCTCCATATAATGTTGTGAGTTTCTTGATTATCCTTGTTTCCGCGCTGAGGTGAAGCCTGCGGTTCAGGTGGTGGAGTCACGTTCACGGGAGGTAGAGCGGGAGGTGGAGCTGCCTCTACCTCATGCACTCTGGAGAGGGCGTCAGCGATGATGTTATCAGGCACCTTAATGTAACAGATCTTCAGATTGAAGCCTTGAAGGTATAAAGCCCATCGCAGCAGACGTTGGTTATTGAATTGGGCTTGATGTAGGAATCTTAGAGGGTTGTGGTCCGAATAGATATAGTGGACCTAGCACCTTGCAGATATGGTGCAAAGTGTTGTAAGCTCAGGACGATGGAGAGGAGTTCCTTCTCTATAGTGCTATAGTTTTTCTGATGGGGCTTCAACTTGCAACTGTAGTAGCTGACAGGTAGAACCTCCTCGCCTCGCTGCTGCATTAAGACACTTCCGATGCCGGTACCACTGGCGTCGACATGGAGGATGAAAGGCTTCTTGATATCTGGTGAGGCGAGAATAGGATTAGAACAGAGGAGGAATTTGAGTTGTTCGAAGGCAACGGTTTGCTCCCTGGTCCAATTATACCGTTGCTTGGGACTGGTTAAGGTGATTAAGGGGGTTGCAACAGTGCTAAAATTCTTCACAAACCTACGGTAATAAGAAGCAAGGCCAAGGAAGCGCAGAAGTTGCTTCCTGGTAGTAGGCTGTGGATACTGTTGGATGGCTTGAATATGGATATTTAACGGAGCTAGGCTGCCACTCCCTATAACATGACCCAGGTACCGCACTTTACCTTTCGCGAAGGTGGACTTGCCCAGATTGATGGTGAGGCCGGCTTTCAGGAGCTTTTAGAACAATTGTTGTAGCTGGAGCAGGTGTTCGCTCCAGGTGTTGGATGCTACAACGATATCATCCAAATAGGCGTAGATGTTGTCCAAGCCCTGGATGACGCGGTTGACAGCTCTCTGAAAGGTGGCCGGGGCATTGCAGAGTCCAAAGGGAAGGCGGTTGTACCTGAAAAGCCCGAAAGGGGTTATAAAGGCAGACAGTTCCTTAGCTCGCTCCGTTAAGGTAAGGTAATTATCAAAAGAAGGCACCAAACCGGGAAGGCTATGTAGCACCATCAAAGTGCGAAATAATCAGAGGGCGCTAAATATTACTAAGAAAGCCAATACGCGAACAAAAACGCATAAGGCGAACGATATCAAAAGTATCCGATTCACCTAGAATTCTATCGAGGGACAAGTGACCGCGAGGGACTGTCGGAAAGCAAGACACACGCTCGTCCTGGAAGGCAGGACATTCAACAAGGATATGCATAACCGTAAGAGGGACAATGCAATTCGGACAACAAGGAGCAGGGCGGCGCTCCATTAAGTGACCGTGGGTTAAGCGAGTATGGCCAACCCGCAGCCGTGCTAAAGCAGTTTCCCACCGCCGGTTACGGTGGTAGGAGGAAGGCCACGGGGACACACTACGTTTGAGAGTACGCAGTTTGTTACTAACCACAGAGGACCAACAACTCTGCCAACGGGCAAGGATAGAGGAATGAATAACCGGATAAAAGTCAGAATAAGGAAGACCCTTACGGGAGATGGGACAAGAACGGATGGCTTCCTTAGCGGCAGCATCTGCACGCTCATTCAAAGAAACACCAATATGGCTGGGAACCCAGCAAAACTCTACCGATTTAAACTTACTAGAAATAAGAAACAGCCATTGCTGAATCTCGATGACCACTGGGTGGACAGGATTAAAGGACCCAAGAGCCGTTAGGGCACTACGAGAGTCAACGACAACCACAAAGGAGGAATGAGAATGAGAAAGCAAGAGACGGAGAGCATAGAGAATAGCATAAAGTTCCGCCGTAAAGACGTTAGCCTCCGAAGGGAGGCGACACTATAAGTACGGTCAGGAAAAACAACAGAGTAGCCCACACCGTCCGCAGACTTAGACCCATCGGTAAAGATGGAAATAGAGCGGGAGTGCGAAGAAAAGTGCTCAAGGAAGAGGCTTTTCAGAACTGTAGGAGGGGTAAAGGCTTTAGTAATACAAGTCAAGGACGTACAAAACTTGGGAAGGGGGACTCTCCACGGAGGCAAAGAAGGAACAATACGAGGAGAAACATTAGAAAGACGAACAGAAAGAGAATCCTGCAAGCGAGATAACCGGACAGAAAGTGGGAGACAATGAAGAGGAACAGGAGCTACAGGAGGAGGAAAAGTCAAAGCACGACAGAGGCGAGAGGAAGGATGCTGTAAGGACCGCGCAAGATAGCGAAGACAGTAGCGGTCACGGCGGTCCTGGAGAGAGAGAAAGCCAGTGTCAACATACAAACTGAGGGCGGGAGTCGAACGAAAGGCACCAGAGCTGAGACGCAACCCAGTATGGTGCAAAGCATCAAGACGGCGAAGAGTAGAAGGAGAAGCAGAAGAGTAAGCAGGGCAACCATAATCGAGTTTAGACAGGACGAGAGAGGAATGCAAATATAGGAGCGTGCGTCTATCCGCTCCCCAAGAAGTATGGGACAAAACCTTAAGGAGGTTAAGGGCCTTAGAGCACTCAACTCGGAGGCAAGAGATATGGGCTGACCAAGACAAACGAGTGTCAAAGACTAACCCCAAGAGCTTTGCGGAATCCCTGTACACAATGGGATGACCATAAAGCGACAAAGAGGGACGAAGAACAACATGCTTCCGAGTAAAGGTCATAGCACAAGTCTTAGATGCAGAGAACTTGAAGCCATGATCGGTGGCCCACGACGACACGGCATCAATCGCAAGTTGAAGCCGCCGTTGAAGGAGAGGTGAATCATCACCCTGACAGCAAAGGGTAAGATCATCAACATACAGAGCAGAGAAGACACCAGAAGGAAGAGAAGAAAGAAGACCGTTGAGGGCAACTAGAAAAAGAGTAGTGCTCAGAACACTACCCTGGGGTACACCCTCATACTGCCGAAAAGGGGCAGAGAGAGCAGTACCAAGCCGCACACGAAAGGAACGACGAGAGAGGAAGCTCTGGAGGAAGAGAGGGAGGTTCCCACGAAGGCCAAAAGAATGAAGTTGAGACAGAATGTGATACCGCCAGGTAGTGTCGTAAGCCTTTTCTAGGTCAAAAAGGACGGCAACAACGGAAGTCTTCGCAGCAAAAGCAGTACGAATATAGACCTCCAAGTTTACCAGGACATCCGTTGTGCTGCGGCACTTGCGAAAACCAAATTGAGAAGGAGAGAGGTGGTTATAGTGTTCTAAGAACCACATCAAACGAACGTTAACCATACGTTCAAAGAGCTTGCAGACACAACTCGTGAGGGCAATAGGGCGGAAGTCCTTGGGGGATGACCCGAGAGACCCTGGTTTCCGAACAGGGAGGACAACAGCATCGAGCCAGTCTTCAGGGACTGACGACGACTCCCAGACCCGATTGTACAGACTCAGTAAATACTGAGACGTGCACGGAGGGAGATGGCGGAGCATTTCATAATGAATGCCATCAGAGCCCGCTGCCGTAGAACCACAAAGGGCTAGGGCAGATTGAAGTTCAGAGAGAGAGAAGGGATCATTATAGGGAAGGTGGAGAAAAGTACAGAAATTTAAAGGACGAGACTCAAGGAGAGGCTTACGAAGAAGGAAGGATTGGGGAGATGAGAACCAGAACTAACAGAGGAGAAATGGGAACCCAGTTCGGTCGCAACCTGCAACGGGTCCGCCACAAGAGCACCATGGAGGCGAAGGACTGGGGAGACATCGGGAATGAACTTACCCGCAATCTTGCGGATACGCTTCCAGACCAGCGGAAGAGGAGTTTCGGAAGTAACGGTAGAGACATAAGTCGCCCAGCAAGCACGTTTAGCCGCACGGATGGTCCTACGGGCCACCGCACTCGCCTTCCGAAACAAAAGAAAAGACTCAACCGTCTGCCGGCGGCGATGTCTCTTCCAGGCTGCACGCTTACAGCGGACAGCCCGAGCACAGTCCAAATTCCACCAGGGAACGCACTTTCGCGTTCCCCGAGAGGAAGAGCGAGGAATAGAGTGCAGGGCAGCGTCAAAGATAGTGTCATGAAAAAGAAGGAGGGCGCGAGGGAGAGGTAAAACGGAGAGCTCGGAAATAGTAGCACGGAGAGTAAAAAGGCGCCAGTCAGCCTCGGCAAACCGCCACCGAGGGAAGGAGAGAGGAGGGCGAAAGGAGAAAAAAGTGACAAGGATAGGAAAATGGTCACTGCCATGGAGGTCATCAAGGACTCGCCACCCGAAATCTAAGGAAAGGGATGACGAGCACAGAGAAAGATCGAGACAAGAAAGGGAGCGAGTCCGAGAGTCCAAATGAGTGGGCTCACCAGAATTAAGAAGGGATAGGGAAGAAGAGAGGATGAAAGGTTCAAGTAGGCGACCCGGGTGTTTGTCAGCACATCACCCCAAAGGGCATGACGACAATTGAAATCACCCAGCAGGAGCACAGGCTCCGGCAAGGAGTCTAGGAGGTGTTTAAGATCGGGAAGAGAAAGTGGGACAGTGGGGGAAGATAAATGGAACAAACCGTGTACCATCTACGCACAAAGACACGGGCGGCAGAACAGTGGAGAGGCGAGGAAAAAAGTAAGGGGACAAAGGGAACATCGGAACGAATCAAGAGAGCAGAAGAATTATGGACCCAGCGACAGCTGGGGGAGGGGAGAGAAAAGAATAGCCACGGAAGCGACCAGAACGAGAACCAAGCATCGGCTCCTGGAGACAGACACAAAGGGGCGAAAACTGTGAGATGAGAAGTTGAAGGTCAAGGAAATTGGCGTAAAATCCACGGATGTTCCACTGAAGAAAAGACATCACTAAAGAGAGAGAGGAGAGTAACAGAGAGCAAAGAAACAAAGGTGAAGAAGGAACACAGCACGCTAAAAAAGCACAGAGTCAGGATCAGGGTCAGCAAAGTCAGGATTAGGGGGCATGGGTAAACTGAGTAAAGAAGGAGGGCAAGAAGCGGAAGGACGGACCAGAGGTGGACGAGCAGGGCCTGGAGGAGAAGGAAGGGGAGGAGGGGGAGCAGAAAGAGGGGAGCGCACCTCAGCAAGGGCAGTAACCGAGATGGAACTGGGGGCTAAAGAAACCCCCACAGTAGGAACAGGGGGCACCACCACCGAAGCGGGAGGGGAAGGAACGATAGAAGCAGAGATAGGGGGCGAAGAAGAAAGCGAAGCTTTCTTACCGACAGGGGAGGAGGAAGGAGAGGAGCCAGGTTTCCGCTTCTGACTCAAAGAAACAGGCGTCCCAGCAGCAACGTACTGGGCAACAGACTCCAGAGTCTCGATAGGAGAAGAAGAGCGAGAGCGAAAACACAAAACCATCAGGAGAGCGATGGACGTCGGCCGCACAGTCAGGCGGCGTGGAGAGCCAAGAGACGGAGGAGAAGGACTAGTAGGAGAGGAAATAGAAGACACAGGAGATGTGACAGACTGGGTAGAATGAAGGGAGCCCTAGACAGAGAACCAGGAGGGGGACCCTTCGGGACAGAACTGAGGGAAACAGGGGAGGCGGTGGTGGGCGTGTCTGGGTCTAAGGCTCGGAAACGGTTGTGAGACTGAGGGAGGCGGGAAGGACGAGGAGAGGAAGAGCGCACCACTCGAGCATAGGAGACACCAGCGAAAGAGGGGAGACGATGAACTTGGCGCCGAGCCTCAGGAAAAGACAAAGTTGCTTCAAGTTGAGGACAGCCGCCTCAAGTTTGTAACGAATACACGCACGGGAGAAGGTAGGGTGGGCCTCACCGCAATTGAGGCAGCGGGCCTGGGGGGAAGTGCACTCTAACTTAGAGTGACCCTCGCTTCCACACAGGGGACAGAGAGAGACAGGACTAGAGCACCTGAGGGTACCATGCCCAAACTTCCAGCACTTACCGCAGAGCCGAGGAGATGGAATATACTCCTGGACGGAGCACCTGGCACCAGCGAGAATAACAGAGGATGGAAGGGTCCTACCATCAAAGGTAACCTTCACAACCCGAAGAGGCAGACGGCGATGACCACGAGGGGGACGAATAAATGTATCCACTTGGAGGACAGAATGACCTTGGGCCTCGAGGACATGTTTGATATCCTCGTGGCAGTCCCTAAGATCCCTAACACCGGTCGCAACATGGTGCGGGAGGAGAACAGTGCCCACACTGGCATTCAACCGGGCGTTCTTCGAGACCCGAACAGGGGTTTCACCAAGGCAGGATAAGGCGGCCAAGCGAGTGGCCGCATCCTGAGAAGGAGCAGCAACGACACGGGTACCAAGACGAGTGGGGTCGAAGGTGACAGAGGCATCCACGGAATCGACAAGATGCCTATGAAGGGAAAAATCGTCAGGAGGAGTTGAGTCCAAGGGTTGGAGGTCAAAATACTTAGTCCATGTAGCAGGACCAAACAAAGCATGGAACGAAGTAGGACGGGAAGGAAGCATACGAGAGCGGCCGTGGCGGGGACGGCGATGAGAACCCGTAGAGAGAGACGGGTCGAAAGGCGCAGTAGTCGCAAGAAGAGATGGAGCCGTGCAAGGGGACGAGACGGTCACCACAGCAGGCTTGGAGCTCGACCCAACCACAGAGGAGGGAGGGGAGCAGGGAGGAAGAGTCCGGTCTGGGCCTAAACCGGGCTCTGCAGTGGAGGCTACAGATCCCGGTCTTCCAGGACGGTCCGACTCAGGGGCCTGGTCGCCCACCCCATGAGCCTGGTTAGAAGTAGTCAAGTCGTCATCCATATAGCAAACTAATAAAAAGGTATGGGACCCGGAACCAAGGGATACCACCTACCAGGGCAGCCAGGGAGGCCGAGCGCGGGCCAGTGCAGGAAGGGTGTGTCGTCCCCTTTGGTGCTCCCCCTTTTCAACAGGGGAGTCCTACTACTTCGTGCATTCTCCCACACTGGTGCTACGACCCCAGTCCCCCTATCGCCCTAGCCTGGACACCCAACCATCCACTCAGGGCGGCCTCTCACAGGCGACCCCTCCAGCGGGTGGTCCGATGGCTCACAAGGCCCCTACATGGTGCCCTTCAGCACGTACACCACCCAAAGAGGGGGCAGGAGAGGGGGCACAGGCAACCCACACCGGTCCCAGGGAGGTGTACGTGAGCCCCTCACCACGGCAAGGAGGCACCACGGAGGGGTTTCTATTGTAAAGACCACCTGGAACCTTTGTTGAGTTCTTCACACACCTCTTTGTCATCCTCTGTGTACCTGTCCTCGCCCACTCTAAGTTTAATCACCTGTTCCTTCACTGTTGTCTTCCTCCTGATGTGACTGTGTAGTAGCTTTGGTTCAGTCTTGGCTTTATTAGCTATATCATTTTCATACCTTTTCTCAGCTGCTCTTCTCACACTGACATACTCGTTCCTGGTTCTCTGGTATCTCTCTCTACTTTCTGGTGTTCTGTTATTACGGAAGTTCCTCCATGCCCTTTTGTTCAGCTCCTTTGCTTTCACACATTCCCTATTAAACCACGGATTCTTCCTTTGCTTCTCTGTTTTTTCCTGTTGGGCTGGGACAAACCTGCTTACAGCCTCCTGACATTTTTGGGTGACATAGTCCATCATGTCTTGTACAGACTTGGTTCCGAGTTCTGTGTCCCAATGTATATCCCATAGGAATTTATTCATCTCCTCATAGTTTCCCTTTCGATACGCCAGCCCTTTGGTTCCCAGTTCTTTTTGGGGGGTGATAATTCCTAGCTCAACCAGGTACTCAAAGCTCAATACACTATGATCACTCATTCCCTAGGGGGCTTCCAACTTAACTTCCCTTATATCCGACTCATTTAGGGTAAATATCAGATCAAGCAAGGCTGGTTCATCCCCTCCTCTCATTCTTGTCGGTCCCTTGACGTGTTGACTTAGAAAGTTTCTTGTCGCCACATCCAGCAGCTTAGCTCTCCATGTGTCTGGGCCTCCATGTGGGTCTCTGTTCCCCCAATCTATCTTCCCATGGTTGAAGTCTCCCATGATTAGAAGTCTGGATCCGTTCCTGCTAGCCACAGAAGCTGCTCTCTCTATTATATTGATGGTGGCCATGTTGTTTCTATCATATTCCTGTCTGGGTCTTCTGTCATTCGGTGGGGGGTTATATATGACTACTATTATAATTTTCTGTCCTCCAGTTGCAATGGTGCCTGATATGTAGTCACTGAAACCTTCACAGTTCTGAATTACCATCTCTTCGAAACTCCACCTTCTCTTAGTAGCAAAGCCACACCACCACCTCCTCTCCCTTCTCTCTCTTTCCTCACTACATAGTAGCCCTGTGGAAACACTGCATTTGTTATGATTTTCGTTAGCTTTGTTTCGGTGAGTGCTATTATGTCTGGGTTTTCTTCTAGTGCCCATTCTCCAAGTTCACTAGTTTTATTTGTAATCCCATCTATGTTAGTGTATATCGCCTTGAAGATCACTTTCTTCTG
Source organism: Procambarus virginalis (assembly GCA_020271785.1). Taxonomy (NCBI): domain Eukaryota; kingdom Metazoa; phylum Arthropoda; class Malacostraca; order Decapoda; family Cambaridae; genus Procambarus; species Procambarus virginalis. The sequence continues at coordinate 33 of WNGS01046629.1, read as the reverse complement.
TTCATTTACATATCCCTTTCTTGGCGAGTATTC
>WNGS01046626.1:0-10454 GCA_020271785.1 Procambarus virginalis | reverse complement strand
TGTCAACACCCTCCCAGCAAGCATAAGAAATATTGCCGGAACAACAGTGGACATCTCCAAGAGGAAAAACTATGATGTTCTTCCAAGGAGTGATCATGGACCTCTGATGTTTATACAGTTCTCTCTAATTGTGCCTATGGCACCCTGCTCTTCACTGTTTCTATTCTGCATTTTCTTCCCATATGTTCACTCCAGTATGTTGTTATTTTACTGTGCAGATTTGGGACCTGGCCCTCCAGTATTTTTTACGTGTATATTATTTGATACCTCTCCCGTCATCTTCTAGCGAGTACATCAGAGAGCTTTGAGACGATCCCAATAATTAGATGCTTTATCTCATTTATGTATCCTGTATATGTTCTCTGTACTCCCTCTATTTCAGCAATCTCTCCTGCTCTGAATGGGGAAGTGAGTACTGAGCAGCACTCAAGATGGGGTAGCACAAGTGATTTGAAGAGTACAACCATTGTGATGGATCCCTGGATTGAAAGTTCTCATAATCCATCCTATCATTTTCCTGGCTGCCTCAATATTTGCTTGGTTATGCTCCCTAAAATTTAGGTCGTCAGACATCATTATTCCCAAATGCTTTACATGTTGCTTTCCTACTATGGGCAAATTTGATTGCATTTTGTACCCTGTATTGTGTTTAAGAATCTCATTTTTACCGTATCTGAGTACCTGGAATTTATTGCTGTTAAACATCATGTTATTTTCTGCTGCCCAGTCGAAAACTTTATTAATATCTGCTTGTAGTTTTTCAATATCTTCAGCAGACGTAATTTTAATGCTGAGTTTTGTGTCGTCTGCAAAGGATGATACGATGATATTATTTTCTGTAGCCCATAGAAAGACCTGATTTACGTCTGATTGGGGGTTTGCCATGTCCTCTATGTTGTCTACTTTCATAAAAATCCTAGTGTCATTTGCAAAGGATGATACAGTAGTATAGATTGTGTCCTTGTCTGATATGAGGATGAGAAAAAGTACTGGAGCAAGCACAGTACCCTGGGGACTGAGCTCTTCACGGTTGATGGACTGGATTTGATTTTATTGACTATTACACATTGGGTTCTGTAGCATTCTAAATCTGCAATCAACAGGGTCAGGCACCCAGAATGGTAAGCACCCAAAACAAGCCCAATTCTGGTTAAATATTGCTACTGAAAGTCGAACTAGTGGACAGAACTCCCCAGATGAAAACGAGCATGACATCACTGCACAGCTGTCTGCGCATTCCCCTCCTCCCCGTTAAGGGAAGGGGGAGCCCCAGATACCCGCACCGGCAATTCACACCCCAGTTCTGTGACTGATGTGAACTGGCAAGGTCTTCCCTAGGTGCCCTGGAAGTACTGCCTTTAGGGCCACCCTTCACAATTCACCTTGGGGTCTACCTCCACAAGGTCTCTTGCTGCTCGGCGATTGACTGCCCTTGGAGTCAGCTGTGGTATTTCAAGCATGCACCATTGTTTTCCTCTGGGTTGGGGTTAGTTTGTCACTGGTAGGGGCACAGGGTACTGTGCAGCTAGTTTTTGCCTCTTATAGTGGCTGGCTCTGTTCCACCTGGCACATTGTCCTCTTGCAGGGTTTTTCTTGTTTTTTGTTTTTCTGCCTGGTGGGGGGGGGGGGTCTGCCCTTTGGTTTTGGTCACACCCATTTATATCTCAGTGGTTCTCCACTCACCTAGTTGTTGTGCTTGTGGGGGTTGAGCTCTGGCTCTTTGGTCCTGCCTCTCAACTGTCAATCAACAGGTGTACAGGTTCCTGAGCCTATTGGCCTCTATCATATCTACACTTGAAACTGTGTATGGAGTCAGCCTCCACCACATTACTTCCTAATGCATTCCATTTGTCAACCACTCTGACACTAAAAAAGTTCTTTCTAATATCTCTGTGGCTCATTTGGGCACTCAGTTTCCACCGGTGTCCCTTAGTGTGTGTGCCTCTTGTGTTAAATAGCATGTCTTTATCAACCCTGTCAATTCCCTTGAGAATCTTGAATGGGGTGATCATGTCCCCCCTAACTCTTCTGTCTTCCAACGAAGTGAGGTTCAATTCCCATAGTCTCTCCTCGTAGCTCATACCTCTCAGCTCGGGTACTAGTCTGGTGGCAAACCTTTGAACCTTTCCAGTTTAGTCTTATGCTTGACTAGATATGGACTCCATGCTGAAGCCGCATACTCCAGGATTGGTCTGACATATGTGGTATATAATGTTCTGAAAGATTCCTTACACTAGTTTCTAAAGGCCGTTCTTATGTTAGCCAACCTGGCATATGCTGCTGATGTTATCCTCTTGATATGAGCTTCAGGGGACAGGTCTGGCGTGATATCAACCCCCAGGTCTTTCTCTATCTCTGACTCTTGAAGTATTTCATCTCCCAAGTGATACCTTGTATCTGGTCTCCTGTTTCCTACCCCTATCTTCATTACATTACATTTGCTTGGGTTAAACTCTAACAGCCATTTGTTTGACCATTCCTGCAGCTTGTCCAGGTCTTCTTGAAGCCTCAAGCTGTCCTCCTCTGTCTTAATCCTTCTCATAATTTTGGCATTGTCGGCAAACATTGAGAGGAATGAGTCTATACCCTCTGGGAGATCATTTACGTATATCAGAAACAGGATAGGTCCAAGCACAGAGCCCTGTGGGACTCCACTGGTGACTTAACGCCATTCTGAGGTCTCACCCCTCACTATAACTCCATTAGGCCCCTGTGAGCGTAAACGTCCTGTGGGTTCAGCTTTAGTAGTTGGTAATCTTGGGTGCTGCTTAACAGTACTTAGCCTGCCTGGGCTTTCCTTAGTGAGATACATGACTAAGGGCCCTGGGAAACCCCAGTAGGGGCTCTTTGGTCCAATGGATGCAACCCCTAGGTTCCCTCTTGCTTCATGCAAGTTTGAAGGTTGCTCTGTCCCTTTGTCTCAGGGGTAACATTCACCTGTTGTGCCTCCGTCATGCTGCAGTCCCTGTGGACTGCAGCATGACACTTTCGACCCGGAGTCGATGCGAGTTTTGGTCCTTGTTTGTACTCCAATTCACCCAGTCCACTGTTCATGATCTTTGGGTGCAGGCAGCTTCGGCGTTGCTACTTGTTTTAGGTTGCTGCAGTGCGCTAGGTTGGTTGCTACCCCGGATGCCCAGAGATTGTCCCGCTTTGGTTATATGGACCCAGACTTGGGGGCATTAGTCACTTCGACTTTGGTTCGGTCTGATTCAGTCTGCTGTTCATCCTGGTTACCCCCCCCCCCCCCCCTCACCCTGCTTTTGGCTCCAAAGCGTCTGAGGGTTTCGGAGTCGGGACAGGTTTTAATTGGCGTTGAGACTCGGCCGGTTTCGGGGATGCTCGAAATGCTGTCCAAATGCCTCCGTTTGCAACCCGGAAGGGCGTGCATGTTCCTCCAGCTGGAGCTTTTGGGTCTGAGCAGTGGGCCCCTTTCGTTCTTGCTTTCTCGGCTGCTGCTGCTTTTTCTTTAGAGGCGGGGTTTGGAGGATGGCTCGGCCCTGGGTCCTCATGGGGAGGTTCCTGGGGTGGTGGAGGGGTTGACTGGCCTTGGCAAGAGGCCTTGGGGCCTGTTGGACCCCACTTGGGTTTTTGTATCCCTCCAAGCAGGATGTGTTGTTGCAAGGAGTGGGGTTTCTGTTCCTCCCTCCTTGTACGAGTTGGATTTGGCATCAACCTCACCTGATGGGTGCCTGACAGCTGGATGGACAGCTGGCTTCAGATTTGTAGTTCTGAGGTTCTGGGTTCAATCCCCGGTGGAGGCAGAGACAAATGGGCAAAATTTTTCTTTCACCCCAGTTTCATGCAAGGGGCATCCCTGATGCAACGCATTGAGGTGCTCAACAAGCATCAACATCAGGGGCATCCCTGATGCCCCTGTTACCCAGCAGTAAATAGGTACCTGGGAGTTAGACAGCTGCTACGGGCTACTTCCTGGGGGTGGAGGCCTAGTCGATGACTGGGGACACTAAGCCCCAAAATCATCTCAAGATAACCTACCTCTCCCCGGGTTCGGTTCCGTGCTGCCTTTGGTTCTTTGGTCCTCCGTCTTTACGGAGGTTTTCAGCCTCACGCATCCCGCCTCATGCGGTGTGGGAGGCCATCGTGGCTTACTTCCTGCACGACCAGGATTACGCCTCTATAGTGGATCCTCCTTCTTTCACGTTTGGATCTTCTTTTCTTTACTGGGTTCGTTATGAGGTCCTGGAGTTGTCCTGGCTTGCGGACTGCCCCCTTTTCTCGTTGGAGGCGTGGCATTCGTTCTGTCGGTCCTGTGCGCTTAAGTGACGCGAGGCACATACTGTGGTCCAGGTTTTCCTGCGGGACAAGTTTGAGCACCTCAATGCGTGCTTGTTCGCCCCTGACCTTCCTCGGTGTGTCGGCGTTGTGCAGCTTTACATGCAAGTTCCTTACCTTTCGGCTGCGCTGGTCGCTAAGGACTTGCACCCCTGGGGCCTGTTGGCTTTGGTCTTGCAGTTCTTTTCTCCTCTTGAGCTATTCGCGGACTGGCTGAGGAAGATGTGGAGGCACTTTGGGCCGATCATGGTTCGGGTGCATTGGTCTTGGCAGTGCGTGCGCTGTCTCCTCTTTGTGGAATCCATTTGAGCTTTGACTCTTAGGTAGTCTTCACTTTTTTGTCTCTTGCTGTTTGCAGAGTCTGCAGTGGTGCAGTATCTGCAGGCTGCTTCTTCCAGTTGTCGTGTTCCGTGTCGGACATGTTGGTTCTCCGGGGTGGGGGTGGGGGGTCTGAGGGGTCTTCCTGGAAGGGTTGTGCCAGGGTTTGGGGTTCCTTCCATCGTGATATGCCAGTGGTGCCAGTTTCGGAGTTGTCGCAGTCTTCGAAACTCTCTTCATCTAGTCGGCGCGGTGATCACTCTGTGCGGAGGTTGGGTTGATGTAAGGGCGTCGGCCCCTTACACTGTTCGTCCCATTGACAGTGTGATGGTGATGGGGGGGGGGGCTTTCTTTGCTCACTCCTGGTCCCATGATTTGTGGGTTTTTCGGGTCTTTTCGTGCGGCCTGTGGAGGCGTTGAGTGGTCCCTCCTCCTTCGGGAGGTTTGGGGTTGGAGGGGCAGGCCTCTTCTCCTGTGCTGCCAGGTCATCTCAGAGTGGGTTTGGTTGGACATGGTCTAAAGGACCTCATCCCTTCAGTGGGTTCCCACCTGTTTACGGTTCAGAAATCGGACTGTGCGGACCTCAGGTTTATTCTGGACTTGTCCCGTCTGAACCCATGGATTTATTGCCCCTCCATTCAGATGACTACTACAGTATGAACAAATCCACAAGGGCCGTGACGAGGATTCGAACCTGCGTCTGAGAGCACATCCCAGACGCTGCCTTAATCAACTGAGCTACGACATGGTAAAATTTGATGCATCATGTAATTGTGATTTCTGTGTGTAACTACTACAGTATGTCCCAGGTCTGTCTCCTCTTGGAGCTGGGCACTTGGGTGGTGTCTCTGGACCTCTGGGACACTTAGTGGCACATCCCAATTCATCCGGGGTTCAGTAACTGGCTCAGTCTTGTTGTGGGTTTTGTTTGTCAGGGTTACCGCTTTAGTTGCCTTCCAATTTGGCACCTCGCATTTTCACGTGCCTTACCCGGGTTGTTGTGGCCATCTGCGTCTTATAGGGATTCGGGTTCTGGCCTACCTCGACGACTGGCTGTTGTGGACTCCCAGCCGGTCTGCTCGCCAGGGATTTGGTTCTTTCCCAACTTGTTGGGTTCAGGTTCCTGGTGAACTGTAGAAAGTTCCATCTGGGTCCCTCTTAGATTCGGTCTTGGCTGGGTCTTGTTTGGGATGCTTGGGCTGCTTCTTTGTCTCTCCCTCTGGAGGCTCTGCAACCACCACAACCCATGTGGTGGTTGCTCGAGGGTTTGTGCGGGAGTCTGAACTTTGCCATGATTGCCTACCCGCAGGGTCAGGTTTGGCTTCGTTGGCTGTTCTGATTCCATCGGAGACATCCCTTTCGCCTCTCTTGCGATTGCTGGGTTCAGCCTCCGGCGGCCTTGCATCGGTTGCTGTGTTGCTGGCTTTCTCTTCAGGTTTTCGGGGTTCAGTGCCTTGGTGCCTACCCAAGCCTCGTTCAATGTGTTCTCAAGCATAATGTCTCTTGGCTGGGCTTTGTGACCAGGTACTGGTGGGTCCATCCTTCTATCGGGCCGACAGCACGGTGCGGTAGTTCGTGTCTGTGTGGATTTCAATTCGGAGGGTTCGGGTCATTGCGGATCGTCGATTAGGCCTCCATTCGGACTGCTCCCCAGTGGTTCATTGCCTTAACCCGTGGGGATTTGATGCGGTCCTTGGCTCTTTGGGGCTGGTGCTTTGGGTGACTAATCTGCTGAGTTCTCGAGGTTTGGCTCTCCTGGCCGTTCACGTTCAAGGTGTGTCCAATGCTCTGGACCTCCCGGCCTGTCTTGGTTCATTCCCCTATCCATAAAATGGACGGTAGACGCCGACTTGTTTCAGTGGCTCTGCTGGACGTACGGGCTCCGGATGTGGACCTCTTTGTGTTGGCGTTGTCACAGTGTCTCTGTACATGTGGTGCCCAGTGTCTCTGTACATGTGGTGCCTTCCTCGACTGTGAGGATGTCGGGTCGATGCCTTCAGGTAGGACTGGTTGAGGGGGGAACCTGTACCTCTCCTCCCCAGTTCCAGTGTGCTCCAGGTCCTAGCTCGGTTTGAAGACGTTCCAGGGGAGGTAGTCCTCTTGGCCCCTTGATGGCCTGCCCAGCCTTGGTTTCAGGCCCTGCTTGTTCGGTGTCTGAACCCGGGGTCTTCCCGCAGCTCCGCTCTTTCAGTGGATTGGGCCAATCCATACGTAGCTGGTTTGATCTCCTCCAGTCTTCATGTCTGGTCTTTTCTGATAGTAAGCCTATTACCACTTGTATGGTGAGCAGGTGGCTTCGTTGATGGTGTCTCACCTGCATGCTTTGTCTCGGTGGCAGTATGAAGTTTCCTTGCGGTTCTTCCATTATTTCTTATCCCTTTGTAGGTTTACTTCTGTCTCTGATAAGGTTGTCTTATCCTTCCATTCGTGGTTGTTCCAGGACCGTCATCTTATGCCAGATACAGTTGCCTCGTATCGTGCGGCCTGACGGAACTGCTTCAGCTTGTGTTCGTCATTGATGTTACGTCATTGATGTTACGTCTGCACTGTTCCACAAGCTGTCTCTTTGCATTGTTTCACCTACGGTCTGCTCATGCACCGCCTGAGCCGTCTGCGTTAGCGACGGGTGCTCTCTTTCTCCCTTTCCTCGGTTTGTGGTAGCCCCTTCTGTCAGGATTGTTTGGCGAAGGCTCTGTTGGACATTGGCCTCTGGGAGTCAGGTCGGGGAGCTTATACTCTCCTCCGGCTCGAAGGTTTCTGCTCTGTTGGTCCTGGTGGCAGTTTGTTATTTGCAGCTGTCTCCTTTTCTGGCAAAGAATGAGACTACTGTTTTCTGGAGGGGTCTTGGTTAGGGATGCTTGGTTGGTTAGGCCAGGGGTGCATCATGTGTTGTCTGGTTGCGGCTCGCCGGCGTTACCTGCACGCCTATATTACTATATTTTGAGGCACTTACCTTTCTGGGTGCCTGAACCCATTGATGGCAGACATAGAATGCTTCCAACCACACGGGGGCTTCTATAGTCCATTGCTCCTCATGCCTCTCTGACGGGGAGGGCCAGGTTCTGGCTCGGGTCCCCAGTAGGCCTAGATCTCGATGAGCATTGACTGATGTCTGGGACTAATACATTCATATCAGCTCGGAGAGCTGGAGAGCCTTCGGGTTCGCCCAGAAAATAGCATTTCAATACATTCAACTCTGTTTGTTTGTTTTTGTATATATATTAATATGGAAGAGAGTACCCCTTTGGATGGAAGAAGAGGGACCCTTAGCATTATAAATATTACTTCAGTTAATTATCAATATTATATGTTATCAACAGATGGGCAATCACATGAAAATCAAAATAAAATTATGTCTCCACAGACTAACATATTACAACTGAACATAATAGATATAAGGTAACCGACTTAACTCCTAGATGTGATCCTTCCTGTGTCCAAACAGTTACTGAATAATGTTCTCACGGCAGGAGCCGATCTCGCTCTGCACAACATTTTGAGTGACATTTTTACTTAATATAAATCTATTACATGGAGCCATATAATGGGAATTACTTACTAAATTAAGGAATGATCAGATTTACAGATAAAACAGAAATAATGTAGTTATTAATATAATAGTTGTGTAATTATAAAATAAAAAGAATTTGTTGGCAACTGCCCAACATGGCAGGAAATAATATCCCACAAATATTGCCGTCTAGGTGAACAAATAATAACGGGTGCCCACAGTCTTGCCACTAAGTGATCAGCACAAAATATAACTTTCTCACGGGAAGCTGACCCACCAAAAAATAATAACGGTTTCCCACGGTTTGGTCCACCCACTGATCACCAACATTATAACATATCAGCACATACAAGTAATGATGTAAGCATACAAGAACATACAAGTACTGATATAAGCATACAAGTAATATAATATATAAACACATACAATTAATAGTATAATATATAAGCACATACAGTAATGATGTATGGAAATAGTAATTATTGAATATTTATATACGTATCCAATAGGGGTACGTAACAGAGGGCAAGGAACAGGTGCCCAACCATGGACGGTCGGGGATTGAACGCCGACCTGCATGAAGCGAGACTGTCGCTCTACCCTCTAGCCTAAGTTCTAAGGCATGCAGAAAGAAATACTATATAAGAAAATTAAACGTTCTTCTGGAGACTATTAAACTATCCTGGACTATTAATTAAATAAGATGTGTGGAATGAGAGATGTAAACATTGATGACTGACAACTCTGACCCATAACCCACCAACCGCTGCTGACATTCTCCGCGACTATTTCTGCTTCATGTTAAACTGAGCACGCTAAGATTATAATGATTTTCCCCTCCCTGCCAACCCACTTAAGAAATATCTAATTGCTACTTCAGTATGCCTGGAAAACTTAGGCGTAAAGTTCTCAGTTCTAATTAGCTTCATACAAGAAAGAGCACAGGATATTAAAAAGCAATATAAAATGAACGTACACAACGAATAAGTTTAAAGTTTAAAAATTATATGCTGTCACTTGCACTCTACACCACAATACACTGTCACTTGCACTCTACACCACAGTACACTGTCACTTGCACTCTACACCACAATATACTGTCACTTGCACTCTACACACCAATATACTGTCACTTGCACTCTACACCACAATACTGTCACTTGCACTCTACACCACAATACACTGTCACCTACACTCTACACCACAATACACTGTCACCTACACTCTACACCACAATACACTGTTACCTGCACTCTACACCACAATACACTGTCACCTGCACTCTACACCACAATACAGTGTCACCTACACTCTACACCACAATACACTGTCACCTACACTCTACCCACAAACACTGTCACCTGCACTCTACACCACAATACAGTGTCACCTGCACTCTACACCACAATACAATGTCACCTGCACTCTACACCACAATATACTGTCACTTGCACTCTACACACAATACACTGTCACCTACACTACACCACAATACACTGTCACCTACACTCTACACCACAATATACTGTCACCTACACTCTACACCACAATACACTGTCACCTGCACTCAACACCACAATACACTGTCACCTGCATTCTACACCACAACACACTGGTGACCACACTCACCTGCACTCTACACCACAATATACTGTCACTTGCACTCTACACCACAGTACACTGTCACCTACACTCACCTGCACTCAGTTATCTTCCCCACACTCTATACCTTTTTTGAATATATAAATTAAGCTAACTCTCTTCACAAGGGCGATTCTTAATGACTTACCAATTATGCGTATATATGTTCTCGCATCGATATAAATGAAAACATTCTTCCTGTTGCATTATTCAAGCTAACCTTGAAGCGCTTAATATCCTGAATATGGATTTCGTTAACCTAATGTAATTTATTCAGGAACTTCGAGGAAAACAAAGTGAAGAGAGAAGGAAAAGTGGCGAGGAATGTGTTGGCCGCGCGGGTTGTTTGCTGTTGTTATAGATGCATCTACTGGGAACAAAAAGTTGCAAGTAGCACGGGCTATGGCGAGCCCGTAGTGGACTTACCTGGCACAGGAGCGGGGCTGTAACTTGTTACCAGCCGCGCGTGTAAAGGGGCACTGTTATATACCTTTCCCCCAGCGTTAATGTTGCCAGGGGTGATTAACTGCCACGTTGAGACCACAATGAATTGCAAGGCCAACCTATCAGGAGATCAAGCTACTGTAATTGGAGGATTAAGTTTGAGTGGGACGTTGGAGGGTGAAGCAGCAGTTTGGGGGTAATCCACCCCCCCACCTCCCCGGCAGGATTCATGCAGACACCTGCC
>WNGS01046621.1:0-11098 GCA_020271785.1 Procambarus virginalis | reverse complement strand
GTAACTCAGGGTGCAATTAAAACAGGAATTAATTCCATTGCCTTTTTTCTTACAATGGGAACACAGGACCTTACAGGGGACACACCTGTAGAACCCACCTGTAGGTTTAGAATTAACCCTATCTATATTTGCACATCCTGACAATGAAGGTAGCAGATTAGGTTGTGTAAGAGAAAAGCTCATGGAGTAATGGAGCCCTAGGCATGGATTGGTTTCTGATAAGGAGTTCTGTGAGGCATTATGATTTGCTCTACGACTAGACCTTAGATGAATGGGCCGTAAACTGGCCTTAGTCAACAAACTCATGGCTCATCAGCGAGCTGTTGACAAGCTCATAATGTCCGTTACATTCTTTTGTTCTGCCGTAAAGTAGGACAACTTGTCTGGGTGACATGACAATACTTCTGTAACGTACGTTTATTTACGTTGTTGGGTTGATTAGATACACCAGTGTTTAGTGAGTTTCATATTTATTTCAGTAGTCCTGGATACAGCAGTGTCATAGATCGTTGGACGAAGCCTGGAGCAGAGCAGAGAGCAGAGTGAGGCACCAGAGTCCGTGAGAGCTCTATGTGGGAAAGCTGGCGGCTCGATGCGGTCGTAGTCTGCTTCTGCTCTGGTCGAAGCTGTAGCGTCTTGGGTCGACTAGAAACTTCCCGAAGCCGAGTACTACCTTCTTGATGGAGATGTACTGTCCTCTATTCGATTGATTGTTGATGAAGATTAAAGCCACCCAAAAGGTGGCACGGGCATGGAATAGCCCGTAAAGTGGTGGCCCTTTTGAGCCATTACCAGATGATCTCCAGTATCATCCTGGAGATCTTGGGGAGCGTGCGACTGGCACCCTGCGTTGACGGAAGATGCCCTCCCGTGGTCCTGCTGTTGATGATTGATTGATGATTGACAAAGATTAAGGCCACCCAAGAGGTGGCACGGGCATGAATAGCCCGTAACGTGGTGGCCCTTTTGAAGGCCATTACCAGTATCAAAGATGGATACTGGAGATCTGTGGAGGCGCAACACTGCACCCTTGCGTGACGGGAGATTTCCCTCCCGGGACCAAATGGTGGACCAACATGGTGGTGGGTCCTCTATACATCAAAATCGTTGCTTATATGGTGATTTACACCTCAGCTTCCCTCCAACAAGGTGAGGAGAGTATTACCTGTATTGGGGAAAGGATTGTAGCTTCGTAATTGGTAATGTTATGCTATGAAGATAAATGAGATAATGGAGCGAGTATAAGATTAACTCGCTACACTTCTTCCATTATAGAGATTTTTTTTTAGAGCATTATACGCAGTTACTGAAATAGGGACTTTACCATCTGGTTGCAAAAGTTAGTCTTTTGGACAGTAAATCAGCTATTGTCTGACTCGCCTTACCCCTCCTTAGGTTCCCGAAACGTTGTTGCCTGTGTGCCTCTGAATTTAATTGATACGCATTTAACCCCTTAACTGCGTTTCCTCCAATATGACACCCCCGCAGTGCACAGGAAATAAATTCCTCTGGAAAAATATCTTTTTTTTTTTGTTTTAAGGGTCAGACACCCTTCCCTCGGTATGGGTATGTAGAAAAAATCGAAATTGTACTTACTTTGGCTGCTATGGGGTCCGTAAGTTGGGCGTGACGTCATCATTCCCTGTTACGCCGTGACGTTCGCTCCCGGGGCCAGTAGGGCGCCCGGGGCCAGTAGGGCGCTCGTGGCGGGGGTGCGGAGTTGCCGTGAATATATTTTCGTTCATTTTTTTCTGCACAGTTCCAAATACATTTGATTTGTTTTATGTGCTAAACTATGTATAGTGAACACATACACTATGTTATAGCAGTAAAACATCCATACTGTCCGAAGACTTGGTTTACGTGCATGACACTCTGTGTACACATATCTAGCACATTTCCACTTGTATCATGCTAATTTTTGTATATATACAATCTATTTACACACTATACACTGTCACACACTATATACATTCACCATCAACACACTCAAACCACCGCGAGTGAGAGCAGCCACACCCAGCCAGCCCTCCCTCACTTCTCCAACATTGTATTCGCAACTTTGTCCCCTCCCATCATACAGTTATTCACACAATTTTCATGTTCATTATGTATATTTACAACATATGACACACTATACACTGTCACACACTATATACATTACCATCATTATATACATTTACATTCAGAGCATCGGTAGCAGCTGCTTCGTATGGGCCATGATAGGAGCTGCCTCGTATGGGCCAATAGGAGCTGCTCGTATGGGCCAATAGGAGCTGCCTCGTATGGGCCAATAGGAGCTGCCTCGTATGGCCATAGGAGCTGCCTCGTATGGGCCAATAGGAGCTGCCTCATATGGGCCAATAGGAGCTGCCTCGTATGGGCCAATAGGGAGCTGCCTCGTATGGGCCAATAGGAGCTGCCTCGTATGGGCCAATAGGAGCTGCCTCGTATGGGCCAATAGGAGCTACCTCGTATAGACCAATAGGAGCTACCTCGGGTAGGGCCAATAGGAATGCCTCGTATGGGCCAATAGGAGCGCCTCTTGGGCCAATACGGAGCTGCCTCATATAGGCCAATAGCAGCTGCCTCGTATGGGACAATAGGAGCTGCCTCGTATGGCCAATAGGAGCATTTGGCCATGAACATATTCAGAACACCTCGATTGAGAGCAGCCACACCCAGCCAGTCTCCCTCACCACACTCTACCGCCAAATTGCTCCTCCCACCATATTGAATTGAAATTGAAATTGAAATAATTTATTGAGTGTAAAAATACACACAAAGGGATGAGGTAGCTCAAGCTATTCTCACCCCGTTCAGTACATCGGTTAATACATACATAGACACACATCACAAACAATAATCATATTACCAAACATTCTGAGAGATAAACATATACATTTCCTCCTCCACCATACGGTCATAGTTCTTATTACACATGTTCTATATACTTATGTACTGTTTTATTTACCAGAACTATGCAAGTAAGCCGGTACTGTGGTCCCAAACAATACAGTGGCCACCATACACTGCATGAAAAATCACACAGCAGACGACGCTACGATTACGTCACCTCCCTCACCAAAATAGCTCCTCTCAACATTCTCCTGTTGCTGTTCTTACACTATATACACACACTATATATACCCATGTAATATGTTTTGCCATAGCGAACCACTAAACTAGTATGGTGAGCAAAACAAGAGTGGCTGCCACACACACAATGAGGCTACCTCAATTCTCGCCCTCCCTCCCTCACCAAAATTCCTCCTTCCACAATACTAACGCATAACGCTAATTATAACCACAATCCTGGTCACTAATTCCTGTAAATGAATAATGACCACACGTTTATTTTGAAAGGGAACCTAAGAATCATTTGAAGATTCCTAGATGGACGAAATAATGCTGTGTGCTGTGGCTAGCACTGTGAAATCGTAACAGCATTGAATCACTGATATTGAACATTGTACCCAGTCATTATCACACTCAGTCTCTTCTATAACACTATCATAGCTAAATAATACATGTTATATATATATTTTGACACTATTAGGCGATGCTGTGGTCACACGCTGAACAGCAGTGCTGTGCGCTCATGCTGCGAGCGCCAGCCTTGGTTGCTCACTCACTACTGGGGCTCCCACACCCGGGAATGTGGACCACAGATTTTTTTTAAAGATGGCGACTGTTTACAAGAGCCTTGAGGAAGCTGATGTGAACCCCATGTAGCCGCGGGAGTTTTGAATGGAACGTGAAAAATACAAATACCCGGAGGGCGTTGGCAAACCGGACGTGAGCCTGCAGGCGCGTTGCGCAGTTTAAGGGTTAAGATGCTTTTCTTTACAAACTCATAATCAAAACTATGAGCATCAGGTAGGGATGTAAAAACCTCCTGACTACGCCCTTTGAATTGAGACTGCATGATTGCTACCCATTGATCCCTTGGCCACTTCATACTGACTGCAATCTTATAAAAATATGCAAAGAAAACCTCAGGATCATCCTCATTAAACTTGGGCAACTCTATGTATCTTATTCATCCTTATGGGATTATTATCACTATTAGTTGAAACATTACTAGTATTTCCATGCCCAGCTGCCATACGCTGTGTTTCAAGCCTGAAGTTAGTGTCAGCCATTTGTTGTTGAATCTCTAATTGTTGCTTCTTTGTGGCTTCCAGTTGCAATTCAACTAAAACTCTCCGGTTTTGTGCCTCAATCTCAATTCAACTAAAACTCCGGTTTTGTGCCTCAATCTCTAAACACCTAGTCTCAAGCTCCCTCTGTTGAGCTTCAGCCTCTAATACTTTCTGCTGCTTTTGAGCTTCAATTCTAGCAAATGCTACTTGCGTTTCCAACTCAGAAGCTTTAACGTCATCTGATCACTCGACTCCTCTCGTACCTTCTCCAGAATTTCTTCGTCTAACTCTCCATTCTCAACAAAATGCGTCACAATGACTTTCACAATTTGGGCTTTAACCATTCTATTGTTGGCGGTCAATTCCAACTGATTTGCCATTTGTATTAACTCAGACTTTTTTAGGCTCTTAATTCCCTCAAAGTCTGAATGAGCCAACAGCGACGACACTTCATCCTCCATCGTTACGAACACTTGGCACTTTACTGAATAATAATCAACAGAATGGCACGGCACTAGACTTCACTGTAAAATTGTCACAACACTGAAAATTCGCTTGGCCTCACTGCACAAACAAAATATATAGGATAACTTACCTCAAAATCGTGAAGCGTTGTTACTTGTACACACAGGAAGGCTTGCATGGCACACGGAATAGTTCTTAAAGAAACACACAAGACTCCTAAACACACTGGTACCTAGGAAGGCAAGGTTAGATTAGCAAAGTTCAGTTTATGTGGGAACAATATTTCCTGGCACAGGCCCCCATAACTCTTGTTACCAATCGTACGTCACGGCTCGAAACCCTGACAACAGCAAGACCTTAAATGTCTAGGGCAACTACAAACTGCTGTTCTCTAGAGCGGGTCACCAGTGTAACCACCTGACTGGCACAGGCAATAATTAATTATTTCTCCCTTAGGACTGAAGAAATATACATATAAAGTTTATAATATATGTTAACAATATAATCAATACAGTATTATATAAAGCACAGATGGACAAGATCACTTATAAAACAAAATCAAAGTATTGTCACTCATATAATATAATATATTATGGTACAACACAAATGTTAGCAGACTTATCTTCCAAAGATGTTATCTCTCCTAGTCCGTGATAGTCACTGAGCTACTAAAGCGACGGGGAGTCAAAATCATTGGTTTGGCCCTGCGAAAAATTGCCAAACAACAGAATATTACTTTTACTTACATAGAGCAAAATAATGTGACGAGTAATCTTAAACTAACTTACTAAATACTCAGAGTACATGCATAACAGAGATAATGTAATTATTAATACATGCAGTAATTAAAATAATATAACAAAGGGAAATGTTGGCAACACCCTCCAGCCATCAGGAACTAGAAGTCTCTCACGGAGTGTTGCCCCCTAATGTTCAAACAATTACCAAATTCCCATCAGTGCTTCCTACTGATGGTCATTATAAAACCACTTTCCCACGAAATCAGCCGTGAGCAAACAAAGAAAATATAATCGTTCCCACGGGTGGATAAAGTTAGGCCTATTTCAACATATAAATCAGGCAACACATAACTTACATACAATTAAAGAATATTTAGATATACATACATGTAATCATATTATACGCAAGGCATATATAAGTACAAATTAATTTATTTAATTGCGTAGCTTATAGAGGTACGTAACACAACCGTCTACCACTCTGTTTGTGAAAGTGAATTTTCTTATATTTCTTCGGCATCTGTGTTTAGCTAGTTTAAATCTATGACCTCTTGTGTGTGTGTACTCACCTAGTACTCAACTAGTTGTATTTGCGGGGATCGAGCTCTGGCTCTTTGGTCCCGCCTCTCAACCGTCAATCAACAGGTGTACAGGTTCTTGAGCCTATTGGGCTCTATCATATCTACACTTGAAACTGTGTATGGAGTCAGCCTCCACCACATCGCTTCCTAATGCATTCCATTTGTCAACCACTCTGACGCTAAAAAAGTTCTTTCTAATATCTCTGTGGTTCATTTGGGCGCTCAGTTTCCACCTGTGTCCCCTAGTGAGTGTGCCCCTTGTGTTAAATAGCCTGTCTTTATCAACCCTATCAATTCCATTGAGAATCTTGAACGTGGTGATCATGTCCCCCCTAACTCTTCTGTCTTGCAGCGAAGTGAGGTCGAATTCCCGTAGTCTCTCCTCGTAGCTCATACCTCTCAGCTCGGGTACTAGTCTGGTGGCAAACCTTTGAACCTTTTCCAGTTTAGTCTTATCCTTGACTAGATAAGGACTCCATGCTGGAGCTGATACTCCAGGATTAGTCTGACATATGTGGTATACAAAGTTCTGAATGATTCTTTACACAAGTTTCTGAATGCCGTTCTTATGTTGGCCAGCCTGGCATATGCCGCTGATGTTATCCTCTTGATATGGGCTGCAGGAGACAGGTCTGGCATGATATCAACTCCCAAGTCTTTTTCTTTCTCTGACTCCTGAAGAATTTTTCTCTCCCAGATGATACCTTGTATTTGGCCTCCTGCTCCCTACACCTATCTTCATTACATTACATTTGGTTGGGTTAAACTCTAACAACCATTTGTTCGACCATTCCTTCAGTTTGTCTAGGTCTTCTTGAAGCATCAAACAGTCCTCTTCTGTCTTAATCCTTCTCATAATTTTGGCATCGTCCGCAAACATCGAGAGAAATGAATCTATACCCTCCGGGAGATCATTTACATATATCAGAAACAAGATAGGACCGAGTACAGAGCCCTGTGGGACTCCACTAGTGACTTCACGCCAATCGGAGGTCTCACCCCTCACCGTAACTCTCTGCTTCCTATTGCTTAGGTACTCCCTTATCCACTGGAGCACCTTACCAGCTACACCTGCCTGTCTCTCCAGCTTATGTACCAGCCTCTTATGTGGTACTGTGTCAAAGGCTTTCCGACAATCCAAGAAAATGCAGTCCGCCCAGCCCTCTCTTTCTTGCTTAATCTTTGTCACCTGGTTGTAGAATTCTATTAAGCCAGACAGGCAAGATTTACCCTCCCTGAGCCCATGTTGGCGATTTGTCACGAAGTCCCTTCTCTCCAGATGTGCTACCAGGTTTTTTCTCACGATCTTCTCCATCACCTTGCATTGTATACAAGTCAAGGACACTGGCCTGTAGTTCAGTGCCTTTTGCCTGTCACCATTTTTGTATATTGGGACCACATTCGCCGTCTTCCATATTTCTGGTAGGTCTCCCGTCTCCAGTGACCTACTATACACTATGGAGAGTGGCAAGCAAAGTGCCTCTGCACACTCTTTCAGTACCCATGGCGAGATCCCGTCTGGACCAACAGCCTTTCTAAAATCCAGTTCCAACAGGTGTCTCTTGACCTCCTCTCTTGTAATTTCGAACTCTTCCAAGGCCGCCTGGTTTATTTCCCTTTCTCCTAGCACAGTGACCTCACCTTGTTCTGTTGTGAAGACCTCTTGGAACCTCTTGTTGAGTTCTTCACACACCTTTTTGTCATTCTCTGTATACCTGTCTTTGCCTGTTCTAAGTTTCACTACCTGTTCTTTCACTGTTGTTTTCCTTCTGATGTGACTGTGGAGTAGCTTTGGTTCGGTCTTGGCTTTGTTTGCTATATCATTTTCATAACTTTTCTCTGCTTCTCTTCTCACCCTGACATACTCATTCCTGGTTCTCTGGTATCTCTCTCTGCTTTCTGGTGTTCTGTCATTCCGGAAGTTCCTCCACGCCCTTTTGTTCAGTTTCTTTGCTTCCATACATGCCCTATTATACCATGGATTCTTCTTTTGCTTCTCGGATTTTTCCTTTTGGGCCGGGATATATCTGTTTACTGCCTCCTGACACTTTTGGGTGACATAGTCCATCATATCTTGTACAGACTTAGCTCTGAGGTCTGTGTCCCTTAGGAAGCTTTTCATCTCTTCATAATTTCCCTTTCGGTATGCCAGCCTTTTGTTTTCTAGTTCTTTTTTTTTGGGGGGGGGGGGGGGGGATAATTCCTAGCTCTACCAGGCACTCAAAGTTCAATACACTGTGATCACTCATTCCCAAGGGTGCTTCCATCTTGACTTCCCTTATATCCCACTCATTTAGGGTAAATATCAGATCAAGCATTGCTGGTTCATCTTCTCCTCTCATTCTTCTTGGATCCTTGATGTGCTGGCTTAGAAAGTTTCTTGTTGCCACGTCCAGCAGCTTAGCTCTCCATGTTTCTGGTCCTCCATGCGGGTCTCTGTTCTCCCAATCTATCTTCCCATGGTTGAAGTCTCCCATGATTAGTAGTCCAGATCCATTCCTGCTAGCAACAGAAGCTGTGTGTGTGTGTGTGTGTACTCACCTACTTGTACTCATCTAGTTGTGCTTGCGGGGGTTGAGCTCGGGCTCTTTGGTCCCGCCTCTCAACCGTCAATCAACAGATCTACAGTTTCCTGAGCCTATTGGGCTCTATCATATCTACACTTGAAACTGTGTATGGAGTCAGCCTCCACCACAACGCTTCCTAATGCATTCCATTTGTCAACCACTCTGACACTAAAAAAGTTCTTTCTAATATCTCTGTGGCTCATTTGGGCACTCAGTTTCCACCTGTGTCCCCTAGTGTGTGTGCCCCTTGTGTTAAACAGCCTGTCTTTATCAACCCTGTCGATTCCCCTGAGAATCTTGAATGTGGTGATCATGTCCCCCCTAACTCTTCTGTCTTCCAACGAAGTGAGGTTTAATTCCCGTAGTCTCTCCTCGTAGCTCATACCTCTCAGCTCAGGTACTAGTCTGGTGGCAAACCTTTGAACCTTTTCCAGTTTAGTCTTATGCTTGACTAGATATGGACTCCATGCTGGAGCCGCATACTCCAGGATTGGTCTGACATATGTGGTATATAATGTTCTGAAAGATTCCTTACACAAGTTTCTAAAGGCCGTTCTTATGTTAGCCAACCTGGCATATGCTGCTGATGTTATCCTCTTGATATGAGCTTCAGGGGACAGGTCTGTGTGTGTGTGTGTGTGTTGTGTGGGTGTGTGTGTGTGTGTGTGTGTGTGTGTGTGTGTGTGTGGTGTGTGTGTGTGTGTGTAATTACCTAAGTGTAGTTACAGGATGAGAGCTACGCTCGTGGTGTCCCGTCTTCCCAGCACTCTTGTCATATAACGCTTTGAAACTACTGACGGTCTTGGCCTCCACCACCTTGTCACCTAACTTGTTCCAACAGTCTACCACTCTGTTTGCGAAAGTTAATTTTCTTATATTTCTTCGGCATCTGTGTTTAGCTAGTTTATATCTATGACCTCTTGTTTTTGAAGTTCCAGGTCTCAGGAAATTTTCCCTGTCGATTTTATCAATTCCTGTTACTATATTGTACGTAGTGATCATATCACCTCTTTTTCTTCTGTCTTCTAGTTTTGGCATATTTAATGGCTCTAACCTCTCCTCGTAGCTCTTGCCCTTCAGTTCTGGGAGCCACATAATAGCATGTCTTTGCACCTTTTCCAGTTTGTTGATGTGCTTCTTAAGATATGGGCACCACACAACCGCTGCATATTCTAGCTTTGGCCTAACAAAAGTCAAGAACAATTTCATTAGTATATCGCCATCCATGTATTTAAAAGCAATTCTGAAGTTAGAAAGCGTAGCATAGGCTCCTCGCACAATGTTCTTAATGTGGTCCTCAGGTGACAGTTTTCTATCTAGAACCACCCCTAGATCTCTTTCTTTATCAGAATTCTTTAAAGATTTCTCATATAATATATAGGTTGTGTGGGGTCTATGTTCTATTCCACATTCCATAACATGGCATTTATTAACATTAAATTCCATTTGCCAAGTGGTGCTCCATATACTTATTTTATCCAGGTCTTCTTGAAGGGCATGACAATCATCTAAGTTTCTTATCCTTCCTATTATCTTAGCATCATCAGCAAACATGTTCATATAATTCTGTATACCAACTGGTAGATCATTTATGTAGACAATAAACATCACTGGTGCAAGAACTGAACCCTGTGGTACTCCACTTGTGACATTTCTCCAGTCCGATACATTGCCTCTGATTACTACCCTCATTTTTCTATCAGTCAGAAAATTTTTCATCCATGTTAGAAGCTTACCTGTCACCCCTCCAATTAGCTTAGCATTTTAAAAGCACTGACTCACCTTCTGTGGTTGATTGTTCAATAAAGTCTTGAAATATATGTTAACACATCTCTAACCCTGTCCATGGAGGACAGAAGAAAATGTATATATTCTGGTTAGCATTGTAAATGTGTGGCCACGTCTGTGGTAGAAAATAATAATAATAAAAAAAACTCCAATATTTTCCAGTTTCCAGAACAACCTCTTATGGGAACTCTGTCGAAAGCCTTTTTTAGGTCCAGATAGATGCAGTCACCCAACCATCTCTTTCCTGTAATATCTCTGTTGCTCGATCATAGAAACTGAGTAAATTCAATACACAGGATCTTCTAGATCGAAAACAATACTGTCTGTCTGAATTATATCATTTCTCTCCAGGTGTTCTACCCATTTGTTTTAATTATTTTTCCAATATTTTGACTATTACACTTGTCAATGATACAGGTCTATATTAAGGGGGGTCTTCCCTGCTTCCACATTTGTAAATTGGAACTATGTTAGCCTTTTTCCACACATCAGCTACAACTCCTGTAAACAGGGATGCCTGAAAAATCAGTTGAAGCAGAATGCTAAGCTCAAGTGCACATTCTCTCAGAACCCATGGCGAAACTCCATCTGGACCAACTGCTTTGTTCTGCTTAGCTCCTTGAGCATTTTTTCCACTTCGTCTCTAGACACCTCTATGTGCTCTATGTTGTTCTCTGGACTTCTTATTGTATATGGTTCCCTGAAGATTTCATTTTGTACAAACACACTTTGGAACTTTTCGTTTAATGTTTCACACATTTCCTTTTCATTTTTCCGTGAATCTATTTCCATTTTCACCTCTGAATATTATC
>WNGS01046602.1:0-17723 GCA_020271785.1 Procambarus virginalis | reverse complement strand
CAATTGAAATCCCTTCAAAAACCATACCCCAGTATCATGATGCAGAAAGGGAGAGAAGGCCCCACCCGAAAAAATTCCTCTCACTCCAGACGGCGTGCCACCCCCGAGGGGGCGTACACCATCAGGAACGGAACTACGATCCCCAAAAACTCCACCCTAACAAACAAAACCTGCCCATCCTCGTCCATCTCCGTGTGAAGCATGGAAGCCCTTCTAGAAAACAATATAAGCGTCCCCCTAAAGGACGTCCTCGGCGGATTCAACACATGATAATGGGCACACAAACTCTGCAGCACAGACACATCACGAACATTATGCTTCTGGATCAGAGCCACATCCACATGCTGTTCCTGCAGAACATCCAACAGGCCCAACTGGACCCCAAGATCATTCAAACCCCAAACGTTCAATGACGCACACACAACAGAGGGCACCATCTGAAGAACCTCAGGACACCCCCAACCCGACACATCCCCCAAGGGAAACACCTGCACCCCCAGCGGGAGCCGCACCCACACCACCAGGCTCAACCACCTGCTGCACCCCGGAAGATGGCCGTACAGAAACTTTCGTAACTCTCAAGGGGGAAACACCACGCGACGAGTCACTCCTAGGCACTGACGTCACCATCCACGTCGCCCTCTCGTCCTCTGCCGCCTCGAGCCCCACTTCACATTCAACTCCCTGCACACCGCCAGACCCCGCGTCTGTAGGGAGTGGAGGATCAGCGGGAGGAGCGCCAGCCAAAGCCACACCACCCAAAGCCTCGATCCTCTTCCCAGGGGGGGGGAGCCCCCCTGCTATGCGACCGATCCCTCGGAGCGTGCTTCCGGCGAGGGACAGAAGAACACAGCACATCCACGAGAGGCACAGCACCAGCAACATCAGACGGCGGTGCAACTGCACCAGCATCAGGAACACTGCTGGGCTCACCAGCAGGAGACACGGGACTCACACTACCCCCAGTCCTGTGAAGCGCACCGGCCCCATTAAAATGGCAGACCCCCCGGCCCCACACCAACAGCAGGTAACTCCATGGAGACACACGGATCGCGATGCACCTCCGCCGCTACCAGCAACTGAGCACATGGAGCAGGAACCGCCAGACCTGCAGAGCCAACCGGCAATTCAGACAAAACAGAAGCAGACGAAGAGGCAGGCATGGCAAGGGAAGAGACCTCCTCAGGCACACCCACAGAGCCCGGACCGACCGGGGACGGCCCAATCTCCGGCAAGTGCGGGAAATCATCCTTTATAAAATTCGCGCACCCATTCGGATCCCCCGCAGTTGTCCACTATGAAGACAGGTATGACGATGCCCCGACACCACACCATATATACGAAATGCAGCACACAGCTCCTCTGCAGGAAAATGCACCGGCACGCCATGGACGCTCACAAAGGTCAAGGGTCCCCACGGATCCGAGATCTCCACTGTCACAGCAGAACCTGGAAGCACACGCGTCTGCACATCCCAGCGGTGCACAAACAGCTGATAGATACTTGACGCGGAGAACGTCATTGTTACACGGGTAGATGAAAGATTTTCCAAACTGAGGAGATCAGGGAACTCCACGCCCAGTACGTCCATGAGTGCAACTTCCACTAGGGCCCAGTCAACAGGGTCCGAGAAGTCGAGCCGTACGATGTCGACACGGCGAACACGGCCACCACTAGCCGTCGCCATAACACCTGCCGGGCCCCGGCCAACGGCCGCACCACACCGTCAACAACGAACCACCACGGAACAGCTACAGGCTAGCACTGGCAGCTCAAGCCGAACGTCAGCGCCCTCAGGTAGCAGAGTGGTGAATCACCACCACTATATTGTAATAAACTCGAGTGTAATAATAGGCTGGGCTAAACAGTTTGTCAGATTTCCGTGTAAGCTCACCTCACTGTTTCAAGGCAGGGGTAATTAAAGCCCTCTCTAAATTCAACATGGGTTTACTGCAAAATAATGTGAATACTTCTATTTAAGTAAATTAACAATTCATTATTAATCGTGGCTACAGTGATTTAGTCCTCTTGAGTCTTCAATCTCTAGAATTGAGTAGCCTAATTTCTCGGCTGCGTTGTTACGACCAGGGTGGTTTGTTTATAAGAAATAATAAATTTACATAGAATTAGAGGAGTTTGATGGTAGCGTCGAGCTATTGGCTTGCAGAGCTGTTAGCCGCGTGATAAATTATTTAACATGTAAACTGCTAGCTGTATTAAAGTATTTGAACTTAGTGGTTGACTAAGTATTAAGTTTAATTTTTTAAGTTTGAAAAAAGTTAGTTTTAGTTTTTAAGCTTTAAGATTAGATATTTCTTAGTGTTTTGTTAAGTGTTTGGTCATAATACATTAGAGAGCTTGGATGGTTACACGACGGGCTTTATACAGTATTCTGCCTTGAGGGGCAAGCAGATTCAATTTGGCCCTGGTGGTCTTTGAGGAAGGTCGCATCAGTTTTGCCTGCATCATTTTCCTCTGTCTTGTTCTCTTACGTATCTGCCACCATGCTTTTGTTATTGAATTTGCGAATTATAAATGCAACTTACAGTTCATTCAGAGTTTATTTAGGAAGAGTCACTTACAATAGGATGGTGTTTAATGCTGTTTGGTTATTAGTTTTTTCACCAGAGTGGTAATTCCTGCCTAGCATATTGTGGGTGTCAATCCTTGCTTCTATCAAATGGGAGTATTAGATCTTAACGTACATATCAAGAGGCAAGATAATCTTTTATGACTGTGAGAGTGGCATTTTGTTAATAGATTGTTACCAATAAGTCTATATTCTGTGGGCTTGGTGAGGGAGCAGCGTTCTTCTTGACGTTATGCTTTGCGAGGTTCTTTCCTGGGGGCCAGGCCAAGTATCCTCACCAGGTTAGGTGTAGGGTTTAGCTTTTCCCTGACGGCAATTGCATGCAACGTCACTAATGTACATGTGGCAGACGCTTCACAAAGCTGTCTATATCCAGCAACAAGAGAGCAAGCGTGTTAGGAGCACGGTTGATTAAGAGTCCTGGGCGGTCTCCTCTGAGACTTGCTTCACCGGGTCCTGATCCACGTTGGTCGTGGGAATCTAATCAATGCAACTGAATCACTTTAAGAGACTCCTCTGGGTCCTAATAAAATTTATAGTTTATTGATTGGCAGTTCGGTGTTGAAGACACCAGGGGGCAGAAGGCTTATGTGCGAGCAATGGCTTTATTTAGAAGTGGTTCAAAGGAACCACCGCATAAAGCATAACGGTAGTTTATTTATAACTTAAGCACTAGTACAACGGGTGCTTGATTTATTTTAAATTTGTGTCAGCAAAGCTATTATCGCATTAGCAAGACTCTTGGCGTCTTACTAATCGATCCACTCTGGGACAAAACCCTAACTGAACACGGTTGATCACCAATCACTAACACCAGCATCGCACACTTGACGACGCTGGTGTGCGAAAGGACACAGGAGTTCTAAACAGGATACTCGGGCAATAATCATGCACAATAAATTAACAATGGCACTGTCAATAGGACAGATAATAACCATACATAATAACTATATCACGCTCGTTCACGCGTAAGAGCACAGTACGATGACAGCCTTTCCCGTCATCGCCATACTTGAAACTCACAGGAGGCGTGCTGTGTGTTTATATTGACCGCAGGAGGCATCATGTGTAAACACAATTGCAGGTAAATAACACAGTCCCCCCAAAATCATGCTGGGCTCGAGAGGTGAGTGGGTTTGGCAGGTGGTGACGTCACATAATATATTGAGGGCAACCCGTCCTCGACTCAAGTCCATTACATTCAGCGGTCAACCCCACAGACGCATTCATAAATTTAACATGCTGTTCATTCAAAACGGGAATTTTCTCAAGTATAAATTAATATTATAATATATTGGCATATTGTGTATATATAGGCATAGGTTAGGTTAGGTCAGGTGTTTAGGTTCTGCTGGCGATTATTTGTATTTGTAGTACGTGGGTGAAGCATTTATAGCGTTGTGGTTCGAACAAAATTCGTCAGTGAAGCACTTGTTCCGGATATGTTCGAACGTCAGCAGTTGTGAGTCGTGTGTAAACCGCTTTTCATTCATAAACAGGGGGTTTGGCGGCTGCATGGAATCACTTTTGGATCTTTGTTTGGAGGACGGGCTGATTGAGGGATAAGCTGGCAGCGGTTACGAACGAGCGAGACTTTGAGTGTTGTCTGTTACTTTATCTCCTGGCTGGTGTGTCGGAGGTAAAGTCACACAGAGTACTTAGGCGACGGCACTTTCCTTAGTTCACTCTAGATCACTGAGTCACTCACGGATGATCTCGATCTCACTTTGGTATCAGTTAACATTTGTTGACAGTCTGTTTTGTTCTGGTAATTTACAGATCTTTGTCACTCTCGAAGGCTTCAAACATTATATAGTCAAAGACGACAATTTGAGGCTAGCGTACATCTCCTGTGCCAGGTAAGTACGATGGGCTCACCTTAGTGCTGCTAGGAATATTTTGTTTCAAGCAGCTGAATCTAAAACAACAAAAATAAATTGGGGCGAGCGCTGGTTTACTGAATGAGATGCAGAGGGTAACTTGAACGGTGTGTTCTTGTCTATTGGCCGATAGATAGAACGACACACGTCAACCACATACAATGTTCTCTCACAATAATGCCGGTGCTGGTCTCTGCAGAAAGTTGCTAAGACCTCCTGGGGCACAACTGCTAGGCCAACAAACTAACCAATGGCGTCGCAGCACAAGCGCCGGATCCAATGATATTGGCCTCTACATGATGGGTAGAAGAGTGACGTCATGACTACATCGCAACTACGTCACGGATCTCCTTCCCGACGGTTGAGATTGACCCCAAAGGTCACTACTTATCTCTCCCTTCTCGCTGGCGTCCCCTCTTCCAACGGCCTGGCACCTTGAAGCTGGTGTGCTCCCGGACTCTCTTTACTATGGCATAAACTCTTAACACGCCTTATTTACTTCCTCCTGGCATACGGCGGCCTCCTCGTGATCAATGTGTTCCTGGGCTTGTGGGCATTCGACACGAGTTGGACATGAGTCTTCCATTCAGGGATGAAAGAGATAGTCCTTGTGCACTGCAGGCAGGTGCATTGTTTTGAGCACTGTGCACTGCAATGAGCTATTCAATTCAACTGTGGGAATATCATGAGATCATTCTCTTATATTAAGCCGTTGTTTCAGTTGGTGTTAGGCTATACCCGTTACATCCCCATTGGAACACCCATAACATAAGTCACGAAATTAATTGTAGTTTTTACTTAATTCATACGTATCATAATATTTTCCACTGTTCAGATATATCAACAGAAGGAAATCACATGTACAGAATATTAAAAATCCAAATATGTATCTCACAATCAAATGAAATATTAATACTTTATAATTGTTTATTATTCATCATGCAATAATACTGATATGAACATTTCTTTGAAATAGGAAAGAAAAAATAATGTATGTTAACATAAATTCTGAACCATTATCACTCAAAAACTCATTACTCACGAAGCAATGTCTCCTGCTCATTCATTGCGGTATTCATTTCTCTCGTCCCTCATTTTATAATTCAGACAGTAGACCACAAAATACATTAGTACGTATAGTGATGTAAATAGTTACAACACAATAAAATAAAAAGGATGTCTTTGGCCTACATATATCACCGTCCAATATCTAGAGCTCTACGGGCTCGCCATACCCTGTGCTGGTTGGAACTTTTGTTCCGAGTAGCTGAATCTGAAACAAAAACAACAATAATCTGCCTGGCTCATGGCACATTAATACCTCCCAGCTAGGAACTCATGGGAACTGTCCTTAAAACCATGGTTTTCACTTTGATTCCGTCTTGTGGAATATCACTAAAGTAGGCACCACGAGCCGACGTTACTGGACTGTTCTTGTTTTACCAAAACAGGAATAATCTGGGTGGGTGTGGATGCGACCTTTTTTTTTTAATTTTTGGGTTTTTCTTTCTCTAGCTGGGTGTAAGCCACCTAGTGGAAGTCGGAAACCACTACCTGTTGAAGTAGTCACGGTCTCAGGACGATAATACTACACTTCCTGCACCTTTGGTTAAGTTCCTGGGATCCACCTCACACATGGGACCTAATAAAGAACTATTGTCACTGTTGTCATTACATATATGGGCCAGTCCTTCATTGACTGCCTGGGGGCATCAAACTCTAGCACCTCAAACTGCTGTGTACAATTTCACTAATATAAAAACAGTCTTCTCATAACTGCCTGGGGTCTTAAGGTACTGGACCTCACGGCTGCCTCACTGAAGTGTGTTTTTCACTGTAACTTAGGCTACCCCTCTGGGTCCCAGGGACAAACACATTGGTCCCGGTGCTTACACAAAAGACGCACTACGAACTGCCCTTACCTTCAGGGTTCACCAAACTATCGGTGATGTGTAACTTTTGGTGTCTGTCTCACAGCTGATGGTTTGCACACGACTCCTGGCGAGCTGCCCAGACCTATGTGCTCATCGGACACTCCATCTTGATAGTAATGCCTTCGAAGATGCTGTTGAAGGATCACCACGGCTTCCTCTGCTAGCTCCTTCAAAATTGTCACCTTCCTCAGGTACACGAAGATCGACGTTCTTTTCTGGCACGTTCTCGATCTTGTAAACTAGTCGGCTCTCATACAGTCGACTTTGAGCACCTCACGGGTCTGCTGCTCGCGGTCGCAGCGACTTGTCTCGTCGTTCTGTTATACTGTAATGAAAAGCCTCCGACGAACTGCTTTCTGGAGACCAACTCCTGAACTCTTACTGCTAGCTGTCGTCTCAACCCATACTTAGGTCAGTCCTACTGACGGGGCATCGAATTAGGAAAGCAGGTCCAACATGGGGAGGAGCGCCGGCGACAAAATATTTCCCTCTAATATCTCGAGGCTGAGTGACGAGTCTCGGCTAATTTCCTGGCCGCATTGGAAGACGTCACGATGCTGATTGGCTCCTACAGGTAGGGTTCCTCTTGGCTATCATGGTAATCTGACAGCTTCTAGATACTCTGGCACGTCGCTGGTTCAGGCGGGAACATTTTCTCGCCTTCCTGAGATCTTCTCACCATGTAATCATTCCTAAACTTACACACAATCACACTAGAACTGATTCATAATATACTTAATCTAATTAGAACAAGTGGGCACGAACGAACAAACCACAAAGCAACGGCTGATAAATGGGAACAGCTCTCATACCGGAAGCAGCCTATGCTTCCAGCCAATGTGCAATCATGACACAATTCACCTAAAACAGACATGCATGAATTGGAGTAATGCTCTTCACAGACGTTTCATAAATACAGGAAATGTATGACTATTTCTCTTAATAAACACTGAAATGTCCACCTACTTCTTTTCAATAGCTTGTCTCAGTCCTTCTTCAGCGGAAGGGATCAGCTCCATAAGGCGAGAAAGGGTCTGAAGCACTTTTGACTCCGATTGTTGAAAGAACTGCTGAAACCTGTCTCCATAAGGCGGCATCGTTACCCTGTAGAGGATCACACGAGCTTCGTAAAAGAACACTATGAGCATATATATATTAATATCGTATATACACTATATGCATTTTGGAAAATGCAGTCTATCCTCCACCATCAAACATATATTATTATACATCAGTGTTGTTGAATATCTTTAATACAAAGAAAAATAATTATTCATAGGTATTATTACCCCAATAAACAATCAAGTTGACCCAAGCTCAAAAACCGACAATAGCTGATACAGAATAGGCATGTTGGTTACTTATACCTGATCCACAACAGTGGTGTGTGTGTGTGTACTCACTTATTTGTACTCACTTATTTGTGTCTGCAGGATCGAACATTTATTCTTGAATCCCGCTTTTCGAGCCATTGGTTGTTTACAGCAACGACTCCGGTCCTATTTTCTATCATACCTAGTTTTAAAATTATGAATAGAATTTTCTTCCACAACCCTGCTCCTTCAGTGCATTCCATTTTTCCACTACTCTCATGCTAAAAGAAAACTTCCTAACATCTCTGTGAATCATCTGAGTTTCCAGCTTCCACCCATATCCCCTCGTTCTGTTACTATTCCGAGTGAACATTTCGTCTATGTTCATTCAGTCAATTCCCCTGAGTATTTTATACGTTCCTATCATATCCCCCCCCTCTCCCTTCTCTTTTCTAGTGTCGTAAGGCTCAGTTCCTTCAGGCGCTCTTCATACCCCATCCCTCGTAACGCTGGGACGAGTCTCGTTGCAAACTTCTGAACCTTTTCCAGTTTCCTTATGTGTTTCTTCAGATGAGGACACGATGAGGCGGCACACTCTAAGACTGGCCACACAGAGGCAGTGTAAAGCACCCTAAATGCCTCCTTACTTAAGTTTCTGAATTATGTTATCACTTTTGCCAGTGTAGAGTACGCTGCTGTCGTTATCCTATTTATATGTGCCTCAAGAGATAGATTAGGTGTTACGTCCACGTCCAGGTCTCTTTCTCGCGTCGTCACAGGTAGGCAGTTCCCCTTCATTGTGTACTTTCCCTTTGGTCTCCTATCATCTAGTCCCATTTCCAAACTTTACATTTGCTCGTGTTGAACTCCAGTAGCCATTTCTCTGACCATCTCTGCAACCTGTTCAAGTCCTCTTGGAGGATCCTACACTCCTCATCTGTCACAATTCTTCTCATCAACTTTGCGTCATCCACGAACATCGACATGTAGGACTCTATTCCTGTCAACATGTCGTTAACATATATTAGAAATAGAATTGGTCCCAGCACCGATCCTTGTGGTACTCCACTAGTTACTGTTCGCCCGTCCGACCGTAACTCTCTGGCTCCTTCCCGTTAGGTAGTTCCTTTTCCATGCTAGGGCCTTTCCTCCCACCCCCGCCTGCCTCTTGAGTGTGAATTGCAGCCTCATATGTAGTACTGTATCAAAGACTTTCTGGCAATCCAGAAATATGCAGTCTGCCCAACCTTCTCTGTTCTGTCTTATCCTCGATATTTTATCATAGAATTCCAAAATGTTTGTTAGGCAAGATTTACCTTTCCAGAACCCATGCTGAAGTTTGTTTACTAACCTAACATTCTCTAGGTGTGCAACCAGTCTTATTCTCATTATTCTTTCAAGTAATTTACAGGGGTTGCTTGTCAGTGGTCTATAGTTAAGTGCCTCCTCCCTATCACCTTTCTTGAAAATCGGTACAACATTTGCCCTCTTCCAGCGATTGGGCAATTCTCCCGACATAAGTGATTCATTGAAGATCTTGCCAGAGACACGCTGATGGCCTATGCTGCTTCTTTTAGTATCCACGGTGATACTTTGTCTGGTCCAACCACTTTAATTGCATCCAGTGTTGTCAACTGTTTCATTACCTCCCCTGCTGTCACCTCTATATCTGATAGTCTTTCATCTAGTAATCTCTTCTAACAATGGGAATTGCTCACGCTCGGTTGTGAAAACACCATGGAAACTGTCATTCAGTGCCTCGCAGATTTCCTTGATTTTGTATATGCCCCTTCTGTTTTCCTTAGTCTTGTCACTTGTTCGTTTACCGACATTTTTCTTCTTATATGGCTGAGTAGTAATTTAGGTTGTTTTTTCGCTTTGATCGCAATATCGTTCTCATAATTTCTTTCCGATGATCTTCTTATGTTAATGTAATCGTTCCTAGCTCTGTTGCATCTGATCCTGTTGCCCTCTGTCCTTTGACTTATGTACTTCCTCCACTCCCGCCTGCTGCTCACTTTTGCTTCCTGACACTGTCTATTAAACCATGTTTTACTATATTCCCTCTAACTTTCTTCCATTACTGTTGGTATAAATCTCTCTTCGGCCTCCTAGTATTTCCGTATGACCAAGTACATCATATCTTGCACTGTTTTTCCTCCAATTTCTTCCTCCCACTGCACTTCTCCCAAATAGTCCCTTATCCTCCTGTAGTTCCCTTTCCTGTAGTCAACTCTCCTTTCCCAGACCTCTTGTCCCATGGTCACAAGTTTGAATTCCATCATGTAGTCAAAGACTAGGACACAATGGTCACTGGCCCCGAGAGGTATTTCATGTTCCAAATTCTCGATGTGTACTCACCTAGTTGTACTCACCTAGTTGTGTTTGTGGGAGTTGAGCTCTGGCTTTTTGGTCCAGCCTCTCAATTGTCAATCAACAGGTGTGTGTGTGTGTGTGTGTGTGTGCGTGTGTGTGTACTTGAGAACACAAAATCTCATTCCGTGACGACGACATGGGAGCTTTCATGGTTCCAATGAAATTTTAACGTGAACACGCGCACGCACGCACACACACACACACACACACACACACACACACACACACACACACACACACACACACACACACACACACACACACACACACACACACACACACACACACACACTGGTGGCTGAGTGGACAGCGCTCTAGACTTAGGGACCGGAGTTCAATCCCCGGCACCGCCGGAAAAACAAATGAGCAGAGTTTCTTTTACCCTGATGTGCCTGTTACAGTAAATAGGTACCTGGGAGTTTGACAGCTGCTACGGGCTGCTTCCTTGGTATGTGTGTGTGTGGGGGGGGGGGAATTAGTTAGTAGTTAGTAACAGTTGAGTGACAGTTGAGAGACGAGCCGAAAGTGCAGTGTTCAACCCTCGCAAGCACAACTAGGTGAATACACACACATACACACACACACACACACACACACACACACACACACACACACACACACACACACACACACACACACACACACACACACACACACACACACACACACACTCACACACACACACACACACACACACACACACACACACACACACACACACACACACACACACACACACACACCACACACACACCACACACACACACACACACACACACACACACACACACACACACACACACACACACACACACACACTCCATAGAGCCCATTAGGCTCAGGAACCTGTACACCTGTTGATTGACGGTTGAGAGGCGGGACCAAAGAGCCAGAGCTCAACCCCCACAAGCACAATTAGGTGAGTACAATTAGGTGAGTAAACACACAGCCCAGATGGAATTTCCCCTTGGATTCTTAAGGAAGGCGTAGAAGCACTGTGCCTGCCACTCTCCATAGTGCCTAAACGAATGAGAGGCAACGATGAACCAGCGAAACTCGACCTAGTCTTCACTCTGAACGACTCATGCATAAGGGAAATCGGTTTCGAAGCCCCTGTGGGAATGAGTGATCATAGTGTACTGATGTTTGAGTATCTGGCTGAAGTAAAATTAAGATACTCTAGGAAGGACCTAGAAAACAAAAAGTCGGCATTCAGGAAGGGAAACTATAAGGAGATAAGGATTCCTAACTGACATAGCTTTGGAAACAGAGTTGAGAGGAAAGACGGCCCAAAACATGATGGACTACATCACACAGAAGTATAAGAAGGCCAAAGACAAGTTCGTCCCAGTCCAAAAGGAAAAAAACCAATGCAGACAAGAATCTCATGGGTTAATCAGAGATGTCAGCTAACTAAGTACAACTAAGTATAAGGGAGTGGAGAAACTATAGAAATAATAGGACACTAGAGAGTAGAGAAAGATACCAGAGCGCCAGGAATGAATACGTCAGAGTGAGAATAGAGGTAGAGTGACAATATGAGGACGACATGGCGAGCAAGGCAAAGACTCAACCAAAATTGATCCATAGCCACATCAGGAGGAAAACAACAGTGAAGGAACAGGTAATGAAACTGTGGATAGGGGCAAAAATAGATTCACTACAAACGACAAGGAAGTGTGGGAAGAACTCAGTCATAAAATCCAGAAAGTCTTCACAGAGGAGCAAGAAGAAGTTCCAGAGATTCGAGAGAGAATATCTAACAAGACACCACTAGAGGAGTTTGTGATTAACAGTGGTGAGGTGAGGAAGCATCTACTAGATTTGGATGTGACAAAGGCTATAGGCCTGGATGGAATCTCACCATGGATACTAAAGGAAGGAGCAGAAGCTTTGTGCCTGCCACAATGCATGGTTTACAGCAAATCATTAGCAACAGGTGAACTGCCAAAAGTTTCGAAGACGGCCAATGTAGTCCCGATATACAATTAAGGTGACAGACAGAAGGCACTGAACTACAGGACAGTATCCCTAACTTGAATACCATGCAAGATGATGGAGAAGATTGTGCGAAAAAGCTAGTGGAACATCTGGAGCGAAAGAACTTTGTAACACATCATCAGCGTAGATTCAGGGATGGCAAATCATGCCTCACAGGATTAATTCAATCCTATGACCAGGCAAGATAGAGAGGGCTGGGCAAACTGCATATTTTTAGATAGCCAGAAAGCCTTTGACACATTACCAAATAAGAGACTTCTGCACAAGCTGGAGATGCAGGCAGGAGTGAACGGGAAGGTACTCCACTGGATGAGGGCGTATATAAGAGAAAGAAGACAGCAAGTCACCATGAAGGGGGTAGGTCTCGGAATGGCGAGGCGTCACAAGAGGAGTCCCACAGGGATCAGTCCTTGGACCTACACTGTTTGATATATGTAAATGATCTCCCAATGGGAATATACTCGTTCCTCTCAAAGTTTGCTGATGATGCAAAAGTTATGAGGGGATTAAGACAGAAGAAGATAGTATAAGACTGCAAGGTGACATAGACAAACTGAAGGAATGGTCCAACAAATGGCAACTAAAGTTCAACCCAAGTAAATTTAAGGTGATGAAACTAGACAGAGGAAATATGAGGCCAGACACTGGATACAGAATGGGAGATGAAGTCCTTCACAAAACGGACAGAGAGAAAGATCTAAGAGTTGATATCACGCCAAATCTCTCTCCTGAAGCCCACATCAAAAGAATAACATCGGCGGCGTATGCGAGGCTGGCTAACATCAGAATGGCCTTCAGAAACTTGGGTAAGGAATCCTTAAGAACCTTGTTACCACATGTGTAAGACCAATCCTGGAGAATGCGGCCCAGTCATGGAGTCCGTACCTTGTCAAGCACAGGACAAAGCTGGGAAAATTTCAGAGGTATGCCACTAGGCTGGTCCCAGAACTAAGAGGCATGAGTTATGAGGAAAGGCTGCGAGAACTGCACCTCACGTAGCTGGAAGACAGAAGAGCTTCGGGAGACATGATCACCACATATAAAATTCTCAGCAGAATTGAAAGGGTAGACAAGGATGGATTATTTAAAAATGAATGGTACACGCACAAGGAGACGCAGGTGGAACCTGGGTACCAAAATGAGCCACAGAGACATTAGAAAGAACGTTCTCAGTGTCAGAGTAATTAGTAAATGGAATACACTAGGTAGTGATGTGGTGGAGGCTGACTCCTGTGACGATAATCTCTTATCAGAGATTTAGCCTGCTATTTCTGTATCTCATCCCGTCCTCATCAATATACAAGATACGTTTTGTAGTGGCTAAACGTATATATTAAGATAGCCACACGTACCAGCAACTCCCTCCTCCCCCCACTCCAGCACCTGCTGTACACACCTGGTCGACGCGCCGAACCCTTCAACTGCCTAACTAGCGACTTGCGGCCATCCAGCTTCCTCATTGGCCGCCAACCAACACACCACTCCGGTACCCCGCCAATCACAAGTCATCGCCAGTTATTGTTGGAGTCCCTTGCGTTTCTGCCAGCCAGAATATCGTGTGCTCTCAGACTATGAACACCTAAGTGACTCACCTTGTGTGGTCAAATAGAGGTTTATAGTTAGTGCATATATTCCAGCATTCATATTTTATTTACTTTTGTATGTCAATTCTCCTCCCCATTAACGTAATCTATTTTCATGTTTATTTATTTTTCCACTTGACATTTTTTACCATTAAGCCAAGATTTTGCATTTATTTCAATTTGTGTTTTTTATTGTTATTAAACTACATCGTTTATTATTGTGTTTTATGTTTCTGACCTTACCACAGATTACCAATCACGCAGTCATTCTTTTTTTTTCTCTTTTTTTCCTTTTCTTTTTTTTATATATTATATGTGGCCCAGCACTGACACCTGCTAGTTGGAAGACTGCCGACCACCATTTCCAACTCGTTACCGTCACACTCCATACACAGTTTCAAGTGGAGATATGATAGAGCCCAGTAGGCTCAGGCATCTGTTCACCAGTTGACTGACAGATGAGAGGCTGGACCAAAGAGCCAAAGTTCAACCCCGGCAAGCACATCTAGGTGAGTACACACATCATAGGGAAATGGGACAGGAGTCATTGTTGTAAACAACCGATGGCTAGAAAGGCGGTCGATCATGCAGCCAATGCTCGATCCTCCAGGCACCAATAGGTGAGAACATTCACACACACACACACACACACACACACACACACACACACACACACACACACACACACACACACACACACACACACACACACACAACACAATATTAATAAGTAACAGTAATAAGGAAAGAGAGGGAAGGTAGGGGAGGAGGCGGAGTGGCCCTACTCATGAGAAAGGAATGGAGTTTTAAGGAGATGGCTATCCCGGGCTGTGAGGGTTCCAGAGACTACATAGCAGGCACCATAACAATGGGAGGACCAAAAGTAGTAGTAGCAGTGATATATAACCCTCCACCAAATGACAGAAGACCCAGTCAAGAGTATGAAAACAACAACATGGCCGTTAACACTATAATTGAGAGGGCAGCCTCTGCTGCCTGTAGAAATAGATCCCACCTGCTCATCATGGGGGGACTTCAATCACAGAAGGATTGACTGGGAGAACAAGGAACCGCATGGAGGTGAGGATACGTGGAGAGCCAAACTACTGGAGGTGGTGACTAGAAACTTTTTAACCCAGCATGTCAGAGAACCCACAAGGATGAGAGGAAATGATGAACCAGCAAGACTCGACCTGGTCTTCACCCTGAACGACTCTGACATAAGAGAAATCGGTTTTGAGGCTCCAGTAGGAATGAGCGACCACAGTGTACTGGTGTTTGAGTACCTGATTGAAGAAGGGTTATTGAACTCGAGGAGGGATACCGAAACCAAAAGGTTAGCATACCGAAAGGGAAACTATGAGGAGATAAGAAAATTCCTAACAGATATAGCATGGGAAACAGAGCTCAGGGAAAAGACAGCCCAAGATATGATGGACTACATCACGCAAAAGTGCAAGAACGCAGCAAACAAGTTTGTCCCAG
The DNA here is from genome assembly GCA_020271785.1 of Procambarus virginalis. NCBI lineage: Eukaryota > Metazoa > Arthropoda > Malacostraca > Decapoda > Cambaridae > Procambarus > Procambarus virginalis. Next base: position 2,561 of record WNGS01046602.1, on the reverse strand, counting down.
CCCAATAGGAAAACAGTGAAATGAAGATGAGAAACCCATGGTTTAATCAGAGATATAGGCTAGCTAAGCAGCAGAGTAAAAGGGCATGGAGAAACTATAGGAATAACAGGACACTGGAGGGCAGAGAAAGGTACCAGAATGCCAGGAATGAATATGTCAGGATGAGAAGAGAGGCAGAAAGACAATACGAAAATGACATCGCAAGCAAGGCAAAGACTCAGCCTAAATTGCTGCATAGCCACATCAGGAGAAAAACAACAGTAAAGGAACAGGTTATGAAATTAAGAATAGGGGCAGAAGGATTCACTACAAACGACAAGGAAGTGTGTGAGGAACTGAATAAGAAATTCCAGGAGGTCTTCACCTTAGAGCAAGGAGAAGGCCCAGAGATAAGAGAGGGAATAGCTAACCAGGAACCACTGGAAGAGTTTGAGATTACCAGCAGGGAAGTAAGGAAGTGTTTACTAGAGTTAGATGTGCCAAAGGCTATAGGCCCAGATGGAATCTCCCCCTGGATACTAAAGGAAGGAGCAGAAGAACTGTGCCTACCACTCTCCATAGTGTATAACAAATCACTGGCAACAAGGGAACTGCCAGAAATTTGGAAAGCAGCTAACATAGTCCCGATATACAAGAAAGGGGATAGACAGGAGGCACTGAATTACAGGCCAGTGTCCCTAACCTGCATACCATGCAAGCTGATGGAGAAGATCGTACGAAGAAAGCTAGTGGAACACCTGGAGCGAAAGAACTTTGTAACACAGCATCAACATGGGTTCAGGGATAGCAGGTCCTGTCTCATAGGGTTACTTGAATTCTACGACCAAGCAACAAAAATAAGGCAAGAAAGAGAAGGGTGGGCAGACTGCATATTTTTGGATTGTCAGAAAGCCTTTGATACAGTGCCACACAAGAGGCTAGTGAAAAAGCTGGAGATGCAGGCTGGAGTGAAAGGGAAGGTACTCCATTGGATAAAGGAGTACCTAAGCAACAGGAGACAACGAGTCTGTGTGAGGGGTGAGGTCTCAGATTGGCGAGACGTTACGAGTGGAGTCCCGCAGGGGTCAGTCCTTGGACCTATACTGTTTCTGATATATGTAAATGATCTCCCAGAGGGTATAGAATCGTTTCTCTCAATGTTTGCCGATGATGCAAAAATTATGAGAGGATTGAAACTGAGGACGATAGTAGGAGGCTACAAGATGACCTAGACAGACTGAGTGAATGGTCCAACAAATGGCGTTGAAGTTCAACCCAAGTAAATGCAAAGTAATGAAACTAGGCAGTGGAAACAGGAGGCCAGACACAGGATACAGAATAGGAGATGAAGTACTTAATGAAACGGACAGAGAGAAAGATCTAGGAGTTGATATCACACCAAACCTGTCTCCTGAAGCCCACATAAAAGAATAACGTCTGCGGCATATGCGAGGCTGGCTAACATCAGAACAGCGTTCAGGAACCTGTGTAAGGAATCATTCAGAATCTTGTACACCACATATGTAAGACCAATCCTGGAGTATGCGGCCCAGCATGGAGCCCGTACCTTGTCAAGCACAAGACGAAGCTGGAAAAAGTCCAAAGGTATGCTACTAGACTAGTCCCAGAACTAAGAGGCATGAGTTACGAGGAAAGGCTGCGGGAAATGCACTTACGACACTGGAAGACAGAAGAGCAGGGGAGACATGATCACAACCTACAAAATCCTCAGAGGAATCGACCGGGTAAACAAGGATAAACTATTCAACACTGGTGGGACGCAAACAAGGGGACACAGGTGGAAACTGAGTACCCATGAGCCACAGAGACGTTAGAAGGAACCTTTTCAGTGTCAGAGTAGTTAACGGATGGAATGCATTAGGCAGTGATGTGGTGGAGGCTGACTCCATACACAGTTTTAAATGTAGATATGATAGAGCCCAGTAGGCTCAGGAATCTGTACACCAGTTGATTGACAGTTGAGAGGCGGGACCAAAGAGCCAAAGCTCAACCCCCGCAAGCACAAATAGGTTAGTACAATAGGTGAGTACACACACATACACACCACATTGTTACGGTGCCCTCCTATCCTTTCGTGCCGCTGTAAGAGTCATTTCGACTTACCTACAGGAGAACTTACATATAAGTCTGTAGGTAAGGGAAAGAGGCGCCCGGTATAAATGAAAGAGTATCCCCTACTGCAGATATGACGTTTTGGAATGGACGCTAGCCGTGTGCGGATTGGATGACTCGGGTCACGGGCGACCAATTAGAGCCCGCCGTGACGTCACCGAGTGTCCCGGGGGTTCCAACGTCAGATTTGACCTGACAGCGAAGGGGAGAGGACGCTCCTCTGTCAGCTCTCAAGGATTGGAGGCTAAACAGGCCTTTCTCAGTGGATTAGAGCTAGCCAACGCAGCCCACTGATACATAGGAGGCCCGCGCTTCTGGGAAGCAAAAAGGAACCAAGTTGAGTGGGCAGAGAAGTGCCAAACTTGGAGAATTGTCGGTGACGACGCTGGGCGTCGACGCGTGACGTTGAGGGCCTGAAGTGTGTGCCGGCAGGCATAGCTGTGACCGGG
>WNGS01046595.1:0-10307 GCA_020271785.1 Procambarus virginalis | reverse complement strand
GTACATTGGACCTTCTCGTACACTGGACCTTCTCGTACACTGGCCCTTCTCATACATTGGACCTTTTCGTACACTGGCCCTTCTCGTACATGGACCTTCTCGTACACTGGCCCTTCTCGTACACTGGCCCTTCTCGTACATTGGACCTTCTCGTACACTGGCCCTTCTCGTACACTGGACCTTCTCATACACTGGACCTTCTCGTACAGGACCTTCCTGTACACTGGACCTTCTCATACACTGTCCCCTTCGTACACTGGACCTTCTCATACACTGTCCCTTCTCGTACACTGTCCCTTCTCGTACATTGGACCTTCTCGTACACTGGCCCTTCTCGTACACTGGACCTTCTCGTACATTGGACCTTCTCGTACACTGGCCCTTCTCATACACTGTCCCTTCTCGTATATACACTGGACCTTCTCGTACACTGGACCTTCTCATACACTGTCCCTTCTCGTACACTGGACCTTCTCGTACACTGGCCCTTCTCGTACACTGGCCCTTCTCGTACACTGGCCCTTCTCGTACACTGGACCTTCTCGTACACTGGCCCTTCTCGTACACTGGCCCTTCTCGTACACTGGACCTTCTCGTACACTGGACCTTCTCGTACACTGGACCTTCTCGTACACTGTCCCTTCTCGTACACTGGACCTTCTCGTACACTGGACCTTCCCATACACTGGACCTTCTCGTACATTGGACTCGTACACTGGACCTTCTCGTACACTGGACCTTCTCGTACACTGGACCTTCTCGTACACTGGACCTTCCTGTACACTGGACCTTCTCATACACTGGACCTTCTCGTACACTGGACCTTCTCGTACACTGGCCCTTCTCGTACACTGGCCCTTCTCGTACACTGGCCCTTCCCTTACACTGGACCTTCTCGTACACTGGCCCTTCTCGTACACTGGCCCTTCTCGTACACTGGACCTTCTCGTACACTGGCCCTTCTCGTACACTGGACCTTCTCGTACACTGGACCTTCCCTTACACTGGACCTTCTCGTACACTAGACCTTCTCGTACACTGGACCTTCTCGTACACTGGACCTTCCTGTACACTGGACCTTCTCATACACTGGACTTCTCGTACACTGTACCTTTCGTACACTGGACCTTCTCGTACACTGGACCTTCCCGTACACTGGACCTTCTCGTACACTGGACCTTCTCGTACACTGGACCTTTCCGTACACTGGACCTTCTCGTACACTGGCCCTTCTCGTACACTGGACTTCTCGTACACTGGACCTTCCTTACACTGGACCTTCTCGTACACTGGACCTTCCCGTACACTGGACCTTATCGTACACTGGACCCTCGTACACTGGACCTTCTAGTACACTGGACCTTCCTTACACTGGACCTTCTCGTAAACTGGCCCTTCTCGTACACTGGCCCTTCCCTTACATTGGACCTTCTCGTACACTGGACGTTCCGTACACTGGACCTTCTCGTACACTGGACCTTCTCGTACACTGGCCCTTCTCGTACACTGGCCCTTCTCGTACACTGGACGTTCCCGTACACTGGACCTTCTCGTACACTGGACCTTCTCGTACACTGGCCCTTCCCGTACACTGGACCTTCTCGTACACTGGTGCTTCTCATTCACGTTTTGAAGCACTGACCTTCACATGACGGAGGGCGGCATGTCATGGACGGCGGCAGATCACGGAGGTCGGCAGGTCACGGATTTCCGCAGGTCAGGGAGGGCCGCAGGTCACGGAGAGTCGCAGGTTACGGAGGGCCGCAGGTTACGGAGGGCCGCAGGTCACGGAGAGCCGCAGGTTACGGAGGGCCGCAGGTCACGGATGGCTGCAGGTCACGGAGGGCCGCAGGTCATGGAGGGCGGCAGGTCACGGAGGGCCGCAGGTCACGGATGGCTGCAGGTCACGGAGGGCGGCAGGTCACGGATGGCCGCAGGTCATGGAGGGCCGCAGGTCACGGAGGGCCGCAAGTCACGGAGGGCCGCAGGTCACGTCCATAACAAGTACTACACATTCCCACACCTGTGGGATATCTACCTGTGATTAATTTATTTTATTCTTCATTAATTTAAAGTGGGCTGTTTGGTAATTGTATTTATTAATTATTTAAAACTTCGGAGTGGACTGTACGTTTAATTATTATAAATATTTATTAATATAAATATTTATATATATTTATAACCTCGGAGTTGTCTGTATGTTTATTTAATATCACCAGTTATATTCCTTTCACACACATTTGGGGGTTATAATTATAATTGTTAAGTTTGGTTATAACGTAATTAAACAGTTAATATTATTGATGTCACTAAACTATAATTAAACGGTTTGCGTATATTGTTAGTGTGAGTGTAATATACGCAGGCGATGAGTCACAATAACGTGGGTAAAGTATGTTGACCAGACCACACACTAGAAGGTGAAGGGACGACGACGTTTCGGTCCGTCCTGGACCATTCTAAAAGTCGATTATGAATGGTCCAGGACGGACCGAAACGTCGTCGTCCCTTCACCTTCTAGTGTGTTGTCTGATCAACTGCATTATATATAGGCTTAGCTGTCTAGAAGGCTTCGACAGGCATCATGGACCTGTTCAACGGTGAGTGGGCCCGGCAGTAATGGTGCCACGATACTTCAACACGAAGGACAATTCTCCACTACCAGTGTGGCCCCGACTCCAGCCTGTCACACTCACACACTCCGGCCATGGGTACCTACACTAATTATTATTATTATTATGACAAAAGCTATAACTCAGTTTACTAGAATTACGAAACTAACCCACTTGGCCCGAGAGTCACACCATCTAACACTTGGCCCGAGAGTCACGCCATCTAACACTTGGGCCGAGAGTCTCGCCATCTAACACTTGGGCCGAGAGTCACGCCATCTAACACTTGGGCCGAGAGTCACATCATCTAACACTTGGGCCGAGAGTCTCGCCATCTAACACTTGGGCCGAGAGTCACGCCATCTAACACTTGGGCCGAGAGTCACACCATCTAACACTTGGGCCGAGAGTCACGCCATCTAACACTTGGGCCGAGAGTCACACCATCTAACACTTGGGCCGAGAGTCACGCCATCTAACACTTGGGCCGAGAGTCACACCATCTAACACTTGGGCCGAGAGTCACGCCATCTAACACTTGGGCCGAGAGTCACACCATCTAACACTTGGGCCGAGAGTCACGCCATCTAACACTTGGGCCGAGAGTCACGCCATCTAACACTTGGGCCGAGAGTCACGCCATCTAACACTTGGGCCGAGAGTCACGCCATCTAACACTTGGGCCGAGAGTCACGCCATCTAACACTTGGGCCGAGAGTCACACCATCTAACACTTGGGCCGAGAGTCACGCCATCTAACACTTGGGCCGAGAGTCACGCCATCTAACACTTGGGCCGAGAGTCACGCCATCTAACACTTGGGCCGAGAGTCACACCATCTAACACTTGGGCCGAGAGTCACACCATCTAACACTTGGGCCGAGAGTCACGCCATCTAACACTTGGGCCGAGAGTCACACCATCTAACACATGGGCCGAGAGTCACGCCATCTAACACTTGGGCCGAGAGTCACGCCATCTAACACTTGGGCCGAGAGTCACACCATCTAACACTTGGGCCGAGAGTCACACCATCTAACACTTGGGCCGAGAGTCACGCCATCTAACACTTGGGCCGAGAGTCACACCATCTAACACTTGGGCCGAGAGTCACACCATCTAACACTTGGGCCGAGAGTCAGGTCATCTAACCATATAACCTAAAATGTCTTACGCTGGCCACCTGCAGGTTCTCCCTCACCTGCCAGGACACCTACCGCTGAGGCAGGCCACCTGCAGGTTCTCCCTCACCTGCCAGGACACCTACCAGTGAGGCAGGCCACCTGCAGGTTCTCCCTCACCTGCCAGGACACCTACCAGTGAGGCAGGCCACCTGCAGGTTCTCCCTCACCTGCCAGGACACCTACCAGTGAGGCAGGCCACCTGCAGTTTTCCCTCACCTGCCAGGACACCTACCGTTGAGGCAGGCCACCTGCAGGTTCTCCCTCACCTGCCAGGACACCTACCAGTGAGGCAGGCCACCTGCAGGTTCTCCCTCACCTGCCAGGACACCTACCGCTGAGGCAGGCCACCTGCAGGTTCTCCCTCACCTGCCAGGACACCTACCGCTGAGGCAGGCCACCTGCAGGTTCTCCCTCACCTGCCAAGACACCTACCAGTGAGGCAGGCCACCTGCAGGTTCTCCCTCACCTGCCAGGACACCTACCAGTGAGGCAGGCGACCTGCAGGTTCTCCCTCACCTGCCAGGACACCTACCAGTGAGGCAGGCCACCTGCAGGTTCTCCCTCACCTACCAGTGAGGCAGGCCACCTGCAGGTTCTCCCTCACCTGCCAGGACACCTACCAGTGAGGCAGGCCACCTGCAGGTTCTCCCTCACCTGCCAGGACACCTACCGCTGAGGCAGGCCACCTGCAGGTTCTCCCTCACCTGCCAGGACACCTACCAGTGAGGCAGGCCACCTGCAGGTTCTCCCTCACCTACCAGTGAGGCAGGCCACCTGCAGGTTCTCCCTCACCTGCCAGGACACCTACCGCTGAGGCAGGCCACCTGCAGGTTCTCCCTCACCTGCCAGGACACCTACCAGTGAGGCAGGCCACCTGCAGGTTCTCCCTCACCTGCCGGGACACCTACCAGTGAGGCAGGCCACCTGCAGGTTCTCCCTCACCTACCAGTGAGGCAGGCCACCTGCAGGTTCTCCCTCACCTGCCAGGACACCTACCAGTGAGGCAGGCCACCTGCAGGTTCTCCCTCACCTGCCAGGACACCTACCAGTGAGGCAGGCCACCTGCAGGTTCTCCCTCACCTACCAGTGAGGCAGGCCACCTGCAGGTTCTCCCTCACCTGCCAGGACACCTACCAGTGAGGCAGGCCACCTGCAGGTTCTCCCTCACCTACCAGTGAGGCAGGCCACCTGCAGGTTCTCCCTCACCTGCCAGGACACCTACCAGTGAGGCAGGCCACCTGCAGGTCCTCCCTCACCTGCCAGGACACCTACCAGTGAGGCAGGCCACCTGCAGGTTCTCCCTCACCTGCCAGGACACCTACCGCTGAGGCAGGCCACCTGCAGGTTCTCCCTCACCTGCCAGGACACCTACCAGTGAGGCAGGCCACCTGCAGGTTCTCCCTCACCTGCCAGGACACCTACCAGTGAGGCAGGCCACCTGCAGGTTCTCCCTCACCTGCCAGGACACCTACCAGTGAGGCAGGCCACCTGCAGGTTCTCCCTCACCTACCAGTGAGGCAGGCCACCTGCAGGTTCTCCCTCACCTGCCAGGACACCTACCAGTGAGGCAGGCCACCTGCAGGTTCTCCCTCACCTACCAGTGAGGCAGGCCACCTGCAGGTTCTCCCTCACCTGCCAGGACACCTACCAGTGAGGCAGGCCACCTGCAGGTCCTCCCTCACCTGCCATGACACCTACCAGTGAGGCAGGCCACCTGCAGGTTCTCCCTCACCTGCCAGGACACCTACCGCTGAGGCAGGCCACCTGCAGGTTCTCCCTCACCTGCCAGGACACCTACCAGTGAGGCAGGCCACCTGCAGGTTCTCCCTCACCTGCCAGGACACCTACCAGTGAGGCAGGCCACCTGCAGGTTCTCCCTCACCTGCCAGGACACCTACCAGTGAGGCAGGCCACCTGCAGGTCCTCCCTTACCTGCCAGGACACCTACCAGTGAGGCAGGCCACCTGCAGGTTCTCCCTCACCTGCCAGGACACCTACCAGTGAGACAGGCCACCTGCAGGTCCTCCCTCACCTGCCAGGACACCTACCGTGAGGCAGGCCACCTGCAGGTCCTCCCTCACCTGCCAGGACACCTACCGTGAGGCAGGCCACCTGCAGGTCCTCCCTCACCTGCCAGGACACCTACCAGTGAGGCAGGCCACCTGCAGGTCCTCCCTCACCTGCCAGGACACCTACCAGTGAGGCAGGCCACCTGCAGGTCCTCCCTCACCTGCCAGGACACCTACCGTTGAGGCAGGCCACCTGCAGGTTCTCCCTCACCAGTGAGGGAGGACACCACGCCTCACCTGGCATCACCACCATTCTTGTGGCCCAGAAGGCCTCCTTCCCCAACCCTTGAGTACGTATTGATTTGGAGAAACGATTATCAGTTTTCTTGTAATAATGTGATGAAATTTTCACGAATTTTTGCTGTTACGTTTTATATATTTTTTACTTTTTATAGAATTAGAATTTGAATGTCGGTGCCTAGTGAGGGGTCAAAATTTACACCAACACATTTACCAGTTCCACGAGTTCACTGTTAGAGTAAATGTTCAGCTAATGAAGACATCAATAACATTTGGTTTCCAAGTTGGTTTTTTATTCGTTAGTTTTGTGACAATATTGGGAGCGTGCAGCCGAGCAGTGAGGACACCAGCGAGCAGCCGAGCAGTGTGGACACCAGCGAGCAGCCGAGCAGTGAGGACACCAGGGAGCAGCCGAGCAGTGAGGACACCAGCGAGCAGCCGAGCAGTGTGGACACCAGCGAGCAGCCGAGCAGTGAGGACACCAGGAGCAGCCGAGCAGTGAGGACACCAGCGAGCAGCCGAGCAGTGAGGACACCAGCGAGCAGCCGAGCAGTGAGGACACCAGTGAGCAGCCGAGCAGTGAGGACACCAGTGAGCAGCCGAGCAGTGTGGACACCAGTGAGCAGCCGAGCAGTGAGGACACCAGTGAGCAGCCGAGCAGTGAGGACACCAGTGAGCAGCCGAGCAGTGTGGACACCAGCGAGCAGCCGAGCAGTGAGGACACCAGTGAGCAGCCGAGCAGTGTGGACACCAGCGAGCAGCCGAGTAGTGTGGACACCAGTGAGCAGCCGAGCTGTGAGGACACCAGCGAGCAGCTGAGCAGTGAGGACACCAGCGAGCAGCCGAGCAGTGAGGACACCAGCGAGCAGCCGAGCAGTGAGGACACCAGCGAGCAGCCGAGCAGTGAGGACACCAGCGAGCAGCCGAGCAGTGTGGACACCAGCGAGCAGCCGAGCAGTGAGGACACCAGCGAGCAGCCGAGCAGTGTGGACACCATGAGCAGCCGAGCAGGTGGACACCAGCGAGCAGCCGAGCAGTGTGGACACCAGTGAGCAGCCGAGCAGTGAGCACAGAGAGCAGCCGAGCAGTGAGGACACTAGCGAGCAGCCGAGCAGTGTGGACACCAGTGAGCAGCCGAGCAGTGTGGACACCAGCGAGCAGCCGAGCAGTGTGGACACCAGTGAGCAGCCGAGCAGTGTGGACACCAGCGAGCAGCCGAGCAGTGAGGACACCAGCGAGCAGCCGAGCAGTGAGGACACCAGCGAGCAGCCGAGCAGTGTGGACACCAGTGAGCAGCCGAGCAGTGAGGACACCAGTGAGCAGCCGAGCAGTGAGGACACCAGCGAGCAGCCGAGCAGTGTGGACACCAGTGAGCAGCCGAGCAATGTGGACACCAACGAGCAGCCGAGCAGTGAGGACACCAGTGAGCAGAAGAGCAGTGTGCACACCAGCGAGCAGCCGAGCAGTGAGGACACTTGTGTGAGGGGGCACATGTGTGTGCACACTGGAGGCAGTGTGTGTATACTGGAGGCAATGTGTGTATACTGGAGGCAGTGTGAGTATACTGGAGGCAGTGTGAGTATACTGGAGGCAATGTGTGTATACTGGAGGCAGTGTGTGTATACTGGAGGCAATGTGTGTATACTGGAGGCAGTGTGAGTATACTGGAGGCAGTGTGAGTATACTGGAGGCAATGTGTGTATACTGGAGGCAATGTGTGTATACTGGAGGCAGTGTGAGTATACTGGAGGCAGTGTGAGTATACTGGAGGCAATGTGTGTATACTGGAGGCAGTGTGTTTATACTGGAGGCAGTGTGTGTATCCTGTAGGCAGTGTGTGTATACTGGAGGCAATGTGTGTATACTGGGGGCAGTGTGAGTATACTGGAGGCAGTGTGAGTATACTGGAGGCAGTGTGTATACACTGGAGGCAGTGTGTGTATACTGGAGGCAGTGTGTGTATACTGGAGGCAGTGTGTGTACACTGGAGGCAATGTGTGTACACTGGAGGCAGTGTGTGTATACTGGAGGCAGTGTGTGTATTCTGGAGGCAGTGTGTGTACACTGGAGGCAATGTGTGTACACTGGAGGCAGTGTGTGTATACTGGAGGCAGTGTGTGTACACTGGAGGCAGTGTGTGTATACTGGAGGCAGTGTGTGTATACTGGAGGCAGTGTGTGTATACTGGAGGCAGTGTGTGTATACTGGAGGCAGTGTGTGTACACTGAAGGCAATGTGTGTACACTGGAGGCAGTGTGTGTATACTGGAGGCAGTGTGTGTATACTGGAGGCAATGTGTGTATACTGGCGGCAATGTGTGTATACTGGAGGCAGTGTGTGTATACTGGAGGCAGTGTGTGTACACTGGAGGCAGTGTGTGTATACTGGAGGCAATGTGTGTATACTAGAGGCAGTGTGTGTATACTGGAGGCAGTGTGTGTGTACTGGAGGCAGTGTGTGTATACTGGAGGCAGTGTGAGTATACTGGAGGCAGTGTGAGTATACTGGAGGCAATGTGTGTATACTGGAGGCAGTGTGTGTATACTGGAGGCAGTGTGTGTATACTGGAGGCAGTGTGTGTATACTGGAGGCAGTGTGAGTATACTGGAGGCAGTGTGAGTATACTGGAGGCAGTGTGAGTATACTGGAGGCAATGTGTGTATACTGGAGGCAGTGTGAGTATACTGGAGGCAGTGTGTGTATACTGGAGGCAGTGTGAGTATACTGGAGGCAGTGTGTGTATACTGGAGGCAATGTGTGTATACTGGAGGCAGTGTGTGTATACTGGAGGCAATGTGTGTATACTGGAGGCAGTGTGTGTATACTGGAGGCAATGTGTGTATACTGGAGGCAATGTGTGTATACTGGAGGCAATGTGTGTATACTGGAGGCAGTGTGTGTATACTGGAGGCAGTGTGTGTATACTGGAGGCAATGTGTGTATACTGGAGGCAGTGTGTGTATACTGGAGGCAATGTGTGTATACTGGAGGCAGTGTGTGTATACTGGAGGCAATGTGTGTATACTGGAGGCAATGTGTGTATACTGGAGGCAATGTGTGTATACTGGAGGCAGTGTGTGTATACTAGAGGCAATGTGTGTATACTGGAGGCAGTGTGTGTATACTGGAGGCAATGTGTGTATACTGAAGGCAATGTGTGTATACTGGAGGCAATGTGTGTTGTGACGATAATCTCTTCCCAGAGATTTAGCCTGCTCTTCCTTTCCTTCGTCACGTTCTCAACAATATTCAAGATACGTTTTAAAGTGGCTAAACGTATATATCAAGACAGCCACACGCACCTGCAACTCCCTCCTCCCCCACTCCTGCACACCTGGTCGCGCGCCGACCACTTCAACTGCTACAGTCCCAGCCAACTACCTGTTACTGGTCATCCTGCATTCTCATTGGCCGTTCGAGAACACACCACTTCAGTCCTAAGCCAACCACATTCCTCGCCAAGGCAATGTCAGGACCGCCCAGCAGTTCTCCAGCCAGAAATATCTTGTGCTCTCACGCTATGAACACCTAGTTGACTCACCTCTGTGTGATCAAATAGAGGCTTATAGCTAGCGCATATATTCCCAGCACTATTATTATTTTTACTTATTATTGTATGTCATTTCTCCTCCCTTTAACGTAATTCATTTTTATGTTCAGTTTTTTCCACTTGTTGTCTTGCACCCTTAGCCAGGGTATTGCCTATATTTCAATTTGTTTTTTAGTGTTAATAAATGTCATTGTTTATTATTGTGTTTCAAGTCTCTTCCCTTACCTTACCACAGATTATCAAACAAGCAGTCATTCTTTTTTTTCCATTTTTTTTTACCTTTTTTTTATTTTATGTGTGACCTGGCATTAACATCTGCCAGTGGAAGACTGCCGAACACCATACTCCACTACTTTACCGTCACAGTGTATACTGGAGGCAGTGTGTGTATACTGGAGGCAGTGTGTGTATACTGGAGGCAGTGTGTGTATACTGGAGGTGTGGTACTGTGGTGTGATCGGACTGGAGGCAGTGTGTGTATACTGGAGGCAATGTGTGTATACTGGAAGTCAATGTGTGTATACTGGAGGCAATGTGTGTATACTGGAGGCAATGTGTGTATACTGGAGGCAATGTGTGTATACTGGAGCATGTGTGTATACTGGAGGCAGTGTGTGTACACTGGAGCAATGTGTGTATACTGGAGGCAATG
>WNGS01046591.1:5325-21209 GCA_020271785.1 Procambarus virginalis | reverse complement strand
ACCTTGATACCTTGAGGTGCTTCCGGGGCTTATCGTCCCCGCGGCCCGGTCATCGACCAGGCCTCCTGGTTGCTGGACTGATCAACCAGGCTGTTGGACGCGGCTGCTCGCAGCCTGACGTATGAGTCACAGCCTGGTTGATCAGGTATCCTTTGGAGGTGCTTATCCAGTTCTCTCTTGAACACTGTGAGGGTTTGCCAGTTATGTCCCTTATGTGTAGTGGAAGCGTGTTGAACAGTCTCGGGCCTCTGATGTTGATAGAGTTCTCTCTCAGAGTACCAGTTGCACCTCTGCTTTTCAACGGGGGTATTCTGCACATCCTGCCATGTCTTCTGGTCTCATGTGATGTTATTTCTGTGTGCAGGTTTGGGACCAGCCCCTCTAATATTTTCCACGTGTAAATTATTATGTATCTCTCCCGCCTGCGCTCAAGGGAATACAGATTTAGGCTCTTAGTCGGTCCCAATAGTTTAGATGTTTTACCGAGTGGATTCTAGCAGTAAAGGATCTCTGCACGCTCTCCAGGTCAGCAATTTCACCCGCAGTGAAAGGGGCTGTCATTGTGCAGCAGTACTCCACTCTAGAGAGCACAAGCGTTTTGAAAAGTGTCATCATCGGTATAGCATCTCTAGTGTGAAAAGTTCTTGTTATCCAACCTGTCATTTTTCTTGCAGTTGTGACGGCTACTTTATTGTGTTCTTTAAAGGTAAGGTCTTCCGACATGAGTACACCCAGATCCTTTACATTGCCTTTTCGTTCTATGTTATGATTTGCCTGAGTTTTGTACGTGGTTTCCGTTTTTATATTTTCATTTTTTCCATAGCGCATGAGCTGGAACTTGTCTTCGTTAAACACCATATTATTTTCTGTAGCCCATAGAAAGACCTGATCTACATCTGACTGGAGGTTCGCCGTGTCCTCTATGTTGCCTACTCTCATGAAGATCCTAGTGTCATCTGCAAAGGATGATACAGTGCTATAGGTTGTGTTCTTGTCTATGTCCGATATAGGATGAGAAAAAGTACTGGAGCAAGCACAGTACCCTGGGGGACTGAGCTCTTAACGGTTGACGGGTGGATTTTATTTTGTTGACTATTACACATTGGGTTCTGTTGGTCAGGAAATTGTAGATCCATCTGCCTACTTTTCCGGTAATTCCTTTTGAGCGCATTTTATGGGCAATAACACCATGGTCACATTTATCAAAAGCTTTTGCGAAATCTGTGTAAATTACATCAGCGTTTTGTTTGTCTTCCATAGCATCTAATGCCATATCATAGTGGTCCAGCAACTGCGACAGGCAAGAGCGCCCTGTTCTGAAACCATGTTGTCCGGGGTTATGGAGATGCTGTGATTCCATGTATTTTGTGATCTTACTTCTTAGCACTCTCTCAAAAATTTTTATGATGTGCGATGTTAGTGCTATCGGTCTGTAATTTTTTGCCTCTGCCTTATTTCCTCCTTTATGAAGTGGTGCTATCTCTGCTGTTTTTAGTATATCAGGAATAACGCCAGTATCTAGGCTTTGTCTCCACAGAATGTGAAGGGCCTGCGATAGTGGTTTTTTACAGTTCTTGATGAATATGGAGTTCCAAGAATCCGGGCCTGGTGCGGAGTGCATAGGCATACTGTTTATGGCTTCTTCAAAATCCAGTGGGGATAGGGTGACGTCTGATATATGATTTGATGTTGGTATCATATCCATGAAAATTCATTTGGGTTATCGATCTTTAGTGCGTTTAATGGCTCGCTGAAGACAGAGTCGTACTGCTTCCTCAGTAGCTCGCTCATTTCTTTGTTGTCATCGGTGAAAGTTCCATCTTCCTTTCGCAAGGGCCCGATACTAGATGTGGTTTTTGATCTTGACTTTGCATAGGAGAAAAAATATTTCGGATTTCTCTCTATTTCACTGATGGCCTTTTGCTCTCTTTGCCTCTCCTGGGTTTTGTATGATTCTTGTAGCTTGAGTTTAATTGTTCCTATTTCTCTACCTAACCTTCTTCGGCGTTCTTGAGATAGGGTGCGACTCTCAAGTTGTTCCGCGATTCGTTTTCTTCGCCTATATAGGGAACGACGTTCTCGTTCCAATCTGCATCTCTTCCTCTTTTTTCTTAGAGGGATGCGGTTTGAACATATTTCTAGTGCTACTGAGTTTATTTTTTCCAGGCACTGGTTCAGGTTCGCATTTTCTAGCTGTTCTTCCCAGTTTATTTCTGCGAAGTCCTGGTTTATTTGCTCCCAGTTTATCTGTTTATTATTGAAGTTGAATTTGCTGAAATCTCCTCCACCGGGAATCTGGACTGGTTTTGAAGGTCTATTCCCCATGGTTGTCATAACTTCAATTAAGTTGTGATCTGAGTAACAGGTATTTGTAATCATTATGTTCCTGATCAATTCATCATTATTAGTGAAAATGAGGTCCAGCGTGTTCTCCTTCCTAGTTGGTTCTACTATTTGCTGGTTTAAGGCAAACCTGTCGCACATCCGTAGCAGGTCATTTGCATGTGCCTGTTCATTAAGGCTACTTCCTGGTATTTTTTCTGATATTACTGTATTAGCCAGGTGCTTCCATTTCAGGTGCCGTAGGTTGAAGTCCCCAAGCAGGATGATGTTCGGAGCTGGATTTGTGAGGTTTTCCAAGCAGTGTTCTACTTTCATTAGTTGGTCTTTAAACTGCTGAGGGTTTGCCTCCGGTGACTTATATACAAGGTCAATAACTACATTTAGAATCTCTATTTTGATTATCAGCACTTCCACCATATCATTTGAGGTGTTTAGCAGCTCAGTACAGATGAGTGTGTCTTTGATGTATAGGCTGACCCCACCCTGGAGCCGGTGTTTCCTATCACATCTGAAAAGATTGTACTCTGAGATCCATATTTCACCATCATGGTAGTCCTTTGTGTGGGTTTCTGTTAAGGCTGCAAACACTACATTTGCCTCATGAAGGAGACCATCTATAAAGTGAACATTGTTGGATTTGCGTGTTTTTATACCTGGAATGTTGGCAAATATAAATGTTATCGTGGTAGTGGAAGTGCTGGATGCCTTACTTGGTGTTAATATCTGAGGCTCCAGTAAGGAGGCCACTGTGTTTGCGTCCAGGGTGTGTTGTTTTCGAAGTGATTCGTCCAGTTTCGGTAGTGGGGCGAGTGTTGTGTACTCACCTAGTTGTACTCACCTAGTTGTGCTTGCGGGGGTTGAGCTCTGGCTCTTTGGTCCCGCCTCTCAACCGTCAATCAACAGGTGTACAGTTTCCTGAGCCTATTGGGCTCTATCATATCTACACTTGAAACTGTGTATGGAGTCAGCCTCCACCACATCGCTTCCTAATGCATTCCATTTGTCAACCACTCTGACACTAAAAAAGTTCTTTCTAATATCTCTGTGGCTCATTTGGGCACTCAGTTTCCACCTGTGTCCCCTAGTGCGTGTGCCCCTTGTGTTAAACAGCCTGTCTTTATCAACCCTGTCGATTCCCCTGAGAATCTTGAATGTGGTGATCATGTCCCCCCTAACTCTTCTGTCTTCCAACGAAGTGAGGTTTAATTCCTGCAGTCGCTCCTCGTAGCTCATACCTCTCAGCTCGGGTACTAGTCTGGTGGCAAACCTTTGAACCTTTTCCAGTTTAGTCTTATGCTTGACTAGATAGGGACTCCATGCTGGAGCCGCATACTCCAGGATTGGTCTGACATATGTGGTATATAATGTTCTGAAAGATTCCTTACACAAGTTTCTAAAGGCCGTTCTTATGTTAGCCAACCTGGCATATGCTGCTGATGTTATCCTCTTGATATGAGCTTCAGGGGACAGGTCTGGCGTGATATCAACCCCCAGGTCTTTCTCTCTCTCTGACTCTTGAAGTATTTCATCTCCCAAATGATACCTTGTATCTGGTCTCCTGCTTCCTACCCCTATCTTCATTACATTACATTTGCTTGGGTTAAACTCTAACAGCCATTTGTTCGACCATTCCTGCAGCTTGTCCAGGTCTTCTTGAAGTCTCAAGCTGTCCTCCTCTGTCTTAATCCTTCTCATAATTTTGGCGTCGTCAGCAAACATTGAGAGGAATGAGTCTATACCCTCTGGGAGATCATTTACGTATATCAGAAACAGGATAGGTCCAAGTACAGAGCCCTGTGGGACTCCACTGGTGACTTCACGCCAGTCTGAGGTCTCACCCCTCACTGTAACTCTCTGCTTCCTATTGCTTAGGTACTCCCTTATCCACTGGAGCGCCCTACCTGTTACTCCTGCCTGTTTCTCCAGCTTATGCATCAACCTTTTATGGGGTACTGTGTCAAAGGCTTTCCGACAGTCCAAAAAAATGCAGTCCGCCCACCCTTCTCTTTCTTGCTTAATTCTTGTCACCTGATCGTAGAATTCTATCAAGCCTGTAAGGCAAGATTTACCCTCCCTGAACCCATGTTGATGGGTTGTCACGAAGTCTCTTCTCTCCAGATGTGTTACTAGGTTTTTTCTCACAATCTTCTCCATCACCTTGCATGGTATACAAGTTAAGGACACTGGCCTGTAGTTCAGTGCCTCTTGTCTGTCACCCTTTTGTATGGTGTAGTACTGTGTGTTTGTTGTAATGTGTATTCCAGTCTTGTGGGTATCTCCCTTCCCCTCTGTAATCCTGTAGTGGTTCCATCTGACTGTTCCTCTCTCTTATATTTTCTGCTCTGTTTCTCTGCCTTCCTCTAAAAGATTGCCAGTAGTGTCATATCGATCTTCCCGTCTATAAACGTTGTGTACCTCTCCGTGGAATTCCGGACACTGAAGATGTAGCATTTTTGTCCCTAATTGAAAATTGACATAATTTGGGGTGGAAGTATCTACACCCTGTTCCAAAAGGCAAGTGCCCCTCGCCAACTTTTCCTGCATTTTCGAGATGCAGAAAATGGCATTTTGTTCCTAATTTTCCATATTTGCATATTCCTTTAGCGTAGAATTTGCAAATGTTTTCCGGTTTGCGTTTTTCAAGGTATTTATATTTGTGTCTGTCTTGTCTACCTCTTATATGGAGCCATCTCCGCTTTTCGTCCNGAGAGACTACGGGAATTAAACCTCACTTCGCTGGAAGACAGAAGAGTTGAGGGAACATGATCACCACATACAAGAGTCTCAACAGAATTGATAGGGTAGATAAAGACAGGCTATTTAATACAATGGGACACAGAAATTGAGTGCCCAAATGAGCCCCACAGGTATTAGAAAGAACTTTTTCAGTGTCAGAGTAGTTAACAAATGGAATACATTTGGAAGTGAGGTGGTTGAGGCTGACTCCATACACAGTTTCAAGTGTAGATATGATAGACCCTTGTAGGCTCAGGAACCTGTACATCAGTTGATTGAGAGTTGAGAGGCGGGACCAAATAGCCAAAGCTCAACCCATGCAAGCACAACTAGGTGAGTATATCTGCATAACGGGACACCTACACTCTGATCTCACAACTTATAACAAATAAAAAACTTTGATTTCTCCTCATTTAACTATAAAGAAATGAAATCACTTGTATGGCAAACTAAAGTGACTTCCTTGGCCCACCTAACTGAAACACGTTCCTTAAAGACCCATTACTTGGTTCATTACCTTCAGGGAACTGAAGAGCCTCCATGATTGCCTTCATCTACTATGTCGTCTACAAGCACACCAACGACCGTATATCACACTTACGCCGACACCAATTTTCCTCACTGTTAGGTAGCCATGTCTCTGGTCACTGTTAAGGTGATCCATGTCTCTGGTCACTGTTAAGGTGAGTCATGTCTCTGGTCACTGTTAAGGTGAGTCATGTCTCTGGTCACTGTTAAGGTGAGTCATGTCTCTGGTCACTGTTAAGGTGAGTCATGTCTCTGGTCACTGTTAAGGTGAGTCATGTCTCTGGTCACTGTTAAGGTGAGTCGTGTCTCTGGTCACTGTTAAGGTGAGTCATGTCTCTGGTCACTGTTAAGGTGAGTCATGTCTCTGGTCACTGTTAAGGTGAGTCATGTCTCTGGTCACTGTTAAGGTGAGTCATGTCTCTGGTCACTGTTAAGGTGAGTCATGTCTCTGGTCACTGTTAAGGTGAGTCATGTCTCTGGTCACTGTTAAGGTGAGCCATGTCTCTGGTCACTGTTAAGGTGAGTCATGTCTCTGGTCACTGTTAAGGTGAGTGATGTGTCTCTGGTCACTGTTAAGGTGAGTCATGTCTCTGGTCACTGTTAAGGTGAGTCATGTCTCTGGTCACTGTTAAGGTGAGTCATGTCTCTGGTCACTGTTAAGGTGAGTCATGTCTCTGGTCACTGTTAAGGTGAGTCATGTCTCTGGTCACTGTTAAGGTGAGTCATGTCTCTGGTCACTGTTAAGGTGAGTCATGTCTCTGGTCACTGTTAAGGTGAGTCATGTCTCTGGTCACTGTTAAGGTGAGTCATGTCTCTGGTCACTGTTAAGGTGAGTCGTGTCTCTGGTCACTGTTAAGGTGAGTCATGTCTCTGGTCACTGTTAAGGTGAGTCGTGTCTCTGGTCACTGTTAAGGTGAGCCGTGTCTCTGGTCACTGTTAAGGTGAGTCATGTCTCTGGTCACTGTTAAGGTGAGCATGTCTCTGGTCACTGTTAAGGTGAGTCATGTCTCTGGTCACTGTTAAGGTGAGCCGTGTCTCTGGTCACTGTTAAGGTGAGCCATGTCTCTGGTCACTGTTAAGGTGAGCCGTGTCTCTGGTCACTGTTAAGGTGAGCATGTCTCTGGTCACTGTTAAGGTGAGCCGTGTCTCTGGTCACTGTTAAGGTGAGCCATGTCTCTGGTCACTGTTAAGGTGAGCCGTGTCTCTGGTCACTGTTAAGGTGAGCCGTGTCTCTGGTCACTGTTAAGGTGAGCCGTGTCTCTGGTCACTGTTAAGGTGAGCCGTGTCTCTGGTCACTGTTAAGGTGAGCCGTGTCTCTGGTCACTGTTAAGGTGAGCCGTGTCTCTGGTCACTGTTAAGGTGAGCCGTGTCTCTGGTCACTGTTAAGGTGAGCCGTGTCTCTGGTCACTGTTAAGGTGAGCCGTGTCTCTGGTCACTGTTAAGGTGAGCCATGTCTCTGGTCACTGTTAAGGTGAGTCATGTCTCTGGTCACTGTTAAGGTGAGCCATGTCTCTGGTCACTGTTAAGGTGAGCCATGTCTCTGGTCACTGTTAAGGTGAGTCATGTCTCTGGTCACTGTTAAGGTGAGCCATGTCTCTGGTCACTGTTAAGGTGAGTCATGTCTCTGGTCACTGTTAAGGTGAGTCATGTCTCTGGTCACTGTTAAGGTGAGTCATGTCTCTGGTCACTATTAAGGTGAACCGTGTCTCTGGTCACTGTTAAGGTGAGTCATGTCTCTGGTCACTGTTAAGGTGAGCCGTGTCTCTAGTCACTGTTAAGGTGAGCCGTGTCTCTGGTCACTGTTAAGGTGAGTCATGTCTCTAGTCACTGTTAAGGTGAGCTGTGTCTCTAGTCACTGTTAAGGTGAGTCATGTCTCTGGTCACTGTTAAGGTGAGCCGTGTCTCTGGTCACTGTTAAGGTGAGCCGTGCCTCTGGTCACTTATGTAAACAATATACAACTCCGTGTGAGCCTTGATGTGAAACTGTATAAATAAGAAGCTATAGTCTCCTCTAGATGTGTAACTACAGACGGACACACTGGAGCCCTTCCCTGATACTGGGCATAATGCGCCGCCGACCACTTCTACATATCCGTGCACCATCAATAGTCTGGGAACTTTTCCACCCATTCAACTGTCCCCATTAACGAACACCATGATATTAATTGGATAACACTAAATTCACCATTGACTTGGTTAACAACTGGTGTGTGAACTGGATTATTGATTTCTGACACAAAATGTTTCAAATGAAGAATAGACTTGTATATATAAATGACTTTAGTTAGGTATAAATCTTCAACCTGTCCTCTTAAAAATAACGTCGCTTTAGGCCGTTTGCCGTATGGCCGAAAGTGGACGTAATTTGAAAATGAAAAAAAATGAAAATAAATTTGGGATTTTTTTTCAACAACAGTAAGTTAAGGGTCCTCTGATACGTTAGGTGGGCAGGAAATTCTCATAAAGTTTCAAAACATTATGAAAAACGTTAATTGAAAGTCTCCTATTCTGACCTAACAGAGTCGGCTGGAAGACTCAAACAGAAAACGGAAAAGTATGTCACTTTTGTGAGTCGATTTCATTTCAAATTACGCCCAAATTTGGCCATAGCGCGCATACCAGCCAAAAGTGACGTAATTTTTAAGATGACGGGTTGAAATAAGAGCTGCCTCTCAGTAGTGAAAAGTACGCCTACGACCATGCGCACCATCTGTCAGGTAAGCATAATAGGCCCAGGTGAGACAGCTGGTTGAGGTATGTAGGCCTTCAGTTATGTGGCGTGCTTTTTTTTCCGGATGTTTGGCGCGCGCCGGATGCGTGTAAGCGTCCGGTGTTAGGTTATGCGGTCAGAGAAGATGGGTGGTTATGTTGTGGGGGATAGGAGAGTATGTAGGGGTATGTGCTAGAGTGTGGAGTATGTGGATATGTTGATAAGAGTAAATGAATATGTATGTGTGTTTGCCGTAGACTTAATCCTGTTTGTAGATAATAGTTTTGATTAAAAGATGAGAGTATGTATTGCTATGTAGAGGCTGTGTGTGTATGTGTGTGTAGGTGAGAGGGGTCCCAACATATATTGATGTGGTGGGGGAGGGGCGAGGGAGTGTGAGGGAGAGTGAGGGGACCTTCCCCCTCGGCGTGAGAGTGTTTAGGGTCATTTGTGGTTTGTGGTTAGACAGGCATTACTTCTTCGAGGGTTGTGTTGGGAGCTGCACCAGAGCAGATGTGCTCCTCCCCTCCCACCCCACTTCGCCTCAGCTCCCCCTGGAGAGGTGAGAGCCTGTATCTATCACCTATCAATTTCACACACTCACTCCGTGGGTCTGGAGGACTGCTTTTGATGACAGCAATACGGCTCACCATAGTCACTCCTGTCACAGCTCACTCTGCCACATAGCAGCAGCGAGACATGCGCCATGAGGCAGCCCACATACCGCTAAGAAAGGAGAACTGTACTGGTGTGTGGTCTCTGACGTCTCACACATTAAGGTGTCCCTCCACTCCCTTACCTTCTAGAGTGGGACACCCCTCTCCCTCCCTCCCTTTCCTTCTAGAGTGGGACACCCCTCTCCCTCCCCTCCCTTACCTTCTAGAGTGGGACACCCCTCTCCCTCCCCTCCCTTACCTTCTAGAGTGGGACACCCCTCTCCCTTACCTTCTAGAGTGGGGCACCCCTCTCCCTCCCCTCCCTTACCTTCTAGAGTGGTACGGACCAGGTCCACATACTGTCACATCGACCTGAGATGTGTCACCACATGTACATCACTTAGTAAACTCAGTCAAAGTCAGTAGGTTAGCGTTTACTGAAAGAAGGAAACATTTTTTGGCGGGGGCGAGCCTTCCGAGCCGGCTCTCCTCTGTAAAGGATGACACATGACTGAGGCTAAATGAGGTGAGACCGCTCACCTCCCCTCACACTTGACATCAGCAAGTTATCAGCTTACACACTTTTCTCGCTATAAAGAATAATAAATAAATAAATAGGAGAAGTAAACCCCTTGTATCGTAACGTGGCCATCATGGTAACATCATTCTTTGCTCAAATAGCATTTTTTAAGAGTAACGAGTCATAAGGTGATCTTCAATCTCATTATTATAACAAATCATATTTTTTTTGTAAACACAACTGCATGGGATACACATAGCTGTCAGTGGTTCTCTCTCTCTCTCTTTCGCTCTCTCTCTACATTATATGCGGGGTTACATAGTGTGACAAGAACTGCCTACGTGTTGCTAAACAGCCCAATCACACAGAGTGATTAAGTCATATGGGTAGTAAAGGCTTGCAGAGGTGCATAAAGGAGTCCAGGACTGAACCCCACAATTCATTTTTTAGCTAAGTAAGTTACAATCATGGCGAGTTAGTTACAAAATTCAATATAAGTCGACACATCGACACGGGAGACGTGATCACTACCTACAATTTTTTTGGTTAACTGTGATCGCAACATCGGCTGTCCCAATAAATATCATTGAAATGTAAGCGTTTCTACTCAATCTCCATCACCTCTTCTTCCTACACCGTTACTGCAGACCTTGTAACACACAACGTCATGCGCCTTCATTCTCTCTCCCTTAGGTGAGCAATGTTCCCCACAAACAAATTCCAAGCAAAGTAAACATATAAAACAATGCAGAAAAACATAGTCTTGATACTATTATTAAATTGACTTGTTCATTATCCACGAGTTCAAGGCCGTCTCTCAGCCTTGAACTCGGACCTACATTATCCAAATGTAAACAGACCGAATGAGTCGATAGTGAAATAGCTCTGGCTTATGTCTGTTTTCAGTTCTTGTAACACAGTCGATGTAGCGCAATATGGGGAAAACAAACTATCTGCTATCCAAATAAATAACATTTGAAAATGTATGCGTGTCTACTCATTCTGTCTCGTTAGGGTCTGACCTTGTGTCTTTCCATAGCGCGAGTTTTCACTCACCATCGTCCTTCGCACCCATCAGCCATTAGTGATCGTTCGATCCAGCAGAAAAAAACAGAGAGTGCTGACAGTGTGACAGTTTTAGCCCTCTGTAACACATTGTAACGCAAATCATCTTTCTGCAGTCCAAATAACATTATGAAAGTAAGACTTAGCCCTCTGTAACACATTGTAACGCAAATCATCTTTCTGCAGTTCAAAGAACATTATGAAAGTAAGACTTAGCCCTCTGTAACACATTGTAACGCAAATCAACTTTCTACGGTCCAAATAACATTATGAAAACATGACAGTGCATCTCCATTACATCTCTTATCAAATATTAATGTGTGTGTCAGTTTTAGCGCTCTGTAACACATTGTAACGTGGAAATCATCATCTTTCTGCAATCCAAATAACATTATGAAATGTAAAGTGAGACTTAGTCCAGCTCCATTACATCTCTTATTATATAATTGTGAAATAAGCACAGATGAGTTTGGGGAGACGTGTTCACCACCTACAAATTCTTGATAGATAAAACAGAGACAGGTGTTAGCATAGTGGGTGGAAAAATAGTTTATCATTCTCTTAATACGTTTTATTCAATAACTGGCAGACATTACATATTTATCTCGGCAGACTTTTATTCAATAACTGGCAAACATAACTTAAGAGACTTACATAATAACTGGTAGACATAACACATCATAATGCTCAAGGCTGACTCTAAGACCTACATTATACTGAAATAGTTAGCTCGGGGTTAAGTGAGTCAGACCTTGAGCCATTTATTGCTGTACCTCATTTTTAGTGTTTTACTGAATGAGGGAAACATTTTACATCTTAATAGGTGTCTCAAGTAAATGAGCGAACGAGTCACTACTACATAGCTGCGGGGAGCGAGCATTCGAGCGGTACACCTCTTGAAGTGTGACAGGCGTCTGCGCAGCTGTGGTTAACGCGCGCCGCTCTTATCTCAGCTAACCTACCCGCACATCCGACGACACAGGTCATCTCATCCATCACACGTCATTTCCTTAACCCTGTAGTCTCTCTACATTTATCCTAGCTTCTACCATCACTCACGTCAAGTCAAGCAGCAAAGTGGACTGAAGACTGTAATATGCTATGGGGATAGACCGCTTCTCTCTCGAGTTGTAAAGTGAGACTTAGTCCTGCTTCATTTTATCTCTTACCATATAAATATTACTGTCTACCAGTTTTAGCCTCTGTAACACTTGTAACGTAACGTGGAAATCATCAAATTTCGGCAGTCCAAAATAACATTTTGAAATGAAAGCAAGACTTAGTCCATCTCCATTACATCTCATAGTATAGAAATATTAGGGACTACCAGTTTTAGCCACTGTAACACATTGTAACGTAACTTGGAAATCAACTTTGTTTGATGACCAAATAGCATTATTGAAAATGTGAACCATGTTTAGCCATTACATCCAAACACAAATAAAATTTTACCGCAGCCCTGTTTAGTTCTTGTAACACATTATTTCGTTACGTAACTCAACGTGGAAATCATCTTTCTATTTGATGACCAAATATCATTTTTTTGTAAATGTGAAGCTTTGTAGATTTAATTTTAAACAAAGGTGGGTCACTAGTCCACAAACTAAGAGTGGTGAGTCTGGAAGAATGACTTTGTGAAATATGCAAAGAAGAGTTTGGGGAGATGTTATCACTACCTTCCTACAAATTCTAATATTTTTTGTTAACTGTGTGATCACGACGTAGACCTCTTGGTCTCTTGTTCCGCCTCTCACTAGTCAATAAACACAATTTTGTATCATTTCTCAACTAAAATAAGAATCTGAAACATCTTTGCACTTTATTTTTTCATTGACACGTGCACAGCCATCAAAGGGAATCTCACTACTGCATGGATGTCTTGTGTGTTAAATATACGGACCTTTCCTAGCTTATCATTTTCTTTGAGAAACTTATATGTGGTGATCATATCTCCCGAGTCTACACAAATAACTCACCAGAAAACCAGTCACTCAGTCAAACATTTTTATAGTTAAAAGTTTTTCATCTTTAAAAACAGGGACTACTAGTCTTCATTTTTTTTCTTCTATCAAATCAAATAGGCACGAGGACCACTACCACATGACTGTCATTCGCTTGACTAGGTTAAGGACTTCAATATTCCACACCATACTTGCTACGGGCTCTCACTAGTCAATAAACACAATTTTGGATCATTTCTCTACTAAAATAGCACTCCGAAACATCTTTGTACTTTTAATTTTTCATTGACACGTGCACAGCTATCAAAGGGAATCTCACTACTGCATGGATGTCTTGTGTGTTAAATAAAAGGTCCTTACCTAGCATATCATTTTCTTTGAGAAACTTATATGTGGTGATCATATCTCCCAAGTCCACACAAATAACCCACACCAACCCTCATCCATATTGAGAAAGAGAGAGAAGGCAAACATAGCTTGGTTATTGCATCTAGTTTTAAAAAAAGGGGTAAGAATAAGAAGAGTCATGTTCCATAAAAAAAATACTTTACAGCATCCATTATTTATGTGCAGTAAGAGGGAAACGGGATCCGCACATAAAATTTCGAAGCATTACAATGCTATCGAGGTAAACATAACATAAAAGACAATAATGTAGTAGTAGTAGTATGCTATTAATCAGCTAGTCAAAACTTAACATAACAGATATGATTTCACAGAGTTTTAACCTTTGCAAGTTTTTTTCAATGTTTTCTCTTCACTTGTGCTAAGTGAGTCAGACAAAATGTGTCATTTCATTATTAGCCAAGGCAATACGCTATTAGCTAGATAGTCAAAACATATAACACGTATTATTTCACAGAAATTGTTTTCTAGCAAATATGGTTCCTTTATGCAGTTCAACACATCAATCACCAGCAGTCCGCAAAATTCTCTTTAGTCAATAATCATGTTTTACAGTATTTCTTGACTAGCTCTTTAAAACATAAGTGGTTATTTTTATTCTCACTGTCGCACTTATAGTCAATAATTTGTTTCGCAGAGTGACAAGTTATGCTTAGTGACGAGATTTCACGGTGAGCATAGTTTTAAGAGTGTTCACACTGTATTAATTACGGTCATGGATATGTTATGTTATGTTTATGAAGATCATTACTTCTTATTTTTACCCAACTAAACGTCGAAATCATTTCCTGTGTGCCCATTTTTTACTTGAACCCGTCTCCACTCCAAACTGGACCTGCGGTCCGAGTCGGGCCATAGGTCCTGACTGGTTTGGAGTGGAGATGGGTTCAAGTAAAAAATGGGCACACAGGAAATGATTTCGACGTTTAGTTGGGTAAAAATAAGAAGTAATGATACCTTACCTTGAGGAGCTTCCGGGGCTTAGCGTCCTCGCGGCCCGGTCATCGACCAGGCCTCCTGGTTGCTGGACTGATCAACCAGGCTGTTGGAAGCGGCTGCTCGCAGCCTGACGTATGAGTCACAGCCTGGTTGATCAGGTATCCTTTGGAGGTGCTTATCCAGTTCTCTCTTGAACACTGTGAGGGGTTTGCCAGTTATGCCCCTTATGTGTAGCGGGAGCGTGTTGAACAGTCTCGGGCCCCTGATGTTGATAGAGTTCTCTCTCAGAGTACCAGTTGCACCTCTGCTTTTCAACGGGGGTATTCTGCACATCCTGCCATGTCTTCTGGTCTCATGTGTTGTTATTTCTGTGTGCAGGTTTGGGACCAGCCCCTCTAATATTTTCCACGTGTAAATTATTATGTATCTCTCCCGCCTGCGCTCAAGGGAATACAGATTTAGGCTCTTTAGTCGGTCCCAATAGTTTAGATGTTTTACTGAGTGGATTCTAGCAGTAAAGGACCTCTGCACGCTCTCCAGGTCAGCAATTTCTCCAGCTGTGAAAGGGGCTGTCATTGTGCAGCAGCACTCCACTCTAGAGAGCACAAGCGTTTTGAAAAGTGTCATCATCGGTATAGCATCTCTTGTGTGAAAAGTTCTTGTTATCCAACCTGTCATTTTTCTTGCAGTTGTGACGGCTACTTTATTGTGTTCTTTAAAGGTAAGGTCTTCCGACATGAATACACCCAGATCCTTTACATTGCCTTTTCGTTCTATGTTATGATTTGTCTGAGTTTTGTACGTGGTTTCCGTTTTTATATTTTCATTTTTTCCATAGCGCATGAGCTGGAACTTATCTTCGTTAAACACCATATTATTTTCTGTAGCCATAGAAAGACCTGATCTATATCTGACTGGAGGTTTGCCGTGTCCTCTATGTTGCCTACTCTCATGAAGATCCTAGTGTCATCTGCAAAGGATGATACAGTGCTATAGGTTGTGTTCTTGTCTATGTCCGATATGAGGATGAGAAAAAGTACTGGAGCAAGCACAGTACCCTGGGGGACTGAGCTCTTAACGGTTGATGGGCTGGATTTTATTTTGTTGACTATTACACATTGGGTTCTGTTGGTCAGGAAATTGTAGATCCATCTGCCTATTTTTCCGGTAATTCCTTTTGGGCGCATTTTATGTGCAATAACACCATGGTCACATTTATCAAAAGCTTTTGCGAAATCTGTGTAAATTACATCAGCGTTTGTTTGTCTTCCATGGCATCTAATGCCATATCATAGTGGTCCAGCAACTGCGACAGGCAAGAGCGCCCTGTTCTGAAACCATGTTGTCCGGGGTTATGGAGATGCTCTGATTCCATGTATTTTGTGAGCTTACTTCTTAGCACTCTCTCAAAAATTTTTATGATGTGCGATGTTAACGCTATCGGTCTTTAATTTTTTGCCTCTGCTTATTTCCTCATTTATGAAGTGGTGCTATCTCTGCTGTTTTTAGTATATCAGGAATAACACCAGTATCTAGGCTTTGTCTCCACAGAATGTGAAGGGCCTGCGAAAGTGGTTTTTTACAGTTCTTGATGAATATGGAGTTCCAAGAATCCGGGCCTGGTGCAGAGTGCATAGGCATACTGTTTATGGCTTCTTCAAAATCCAGTGGGGGATAGGGTGACGTCTGATATATGATTTGATATTGGTATCATATCCATAAAAAATTCATTTGGGTTATCGATCTTTAGTGTGTTTAATGGCTCGCTGAAGACAGAGTCGTACTGCTTCCTCAGTAGCTCGCTCATTTCTTTGTTGTCATCGGTGAAAGTTCCATCTTCCTTTCGCAAGGGCCCAATACTAGATGTGGTTTTTGATCTTGACTTTGCATAGGAGAAAAAAATATTCGGATTTCTCTCTATTTCACTGATGGCCTTTTGCTCTTTTTGCCTCTCCTGGGTTTTGCATGATTCTTGTAGCTTGAGTTCAATTGTTCTATTTTCTACCTAACTTTCTTCGCCG
>WNGS01046589.1:0-12621 GCA_020271785.1 Procambarus virginalis | reverse complement strand
TACCAGGAAGCAGCTCCTGCGCTCCTTGGTCTTGCTTCCTATTACCGTAGGTTTGTGAAGAATTTTTAGCACTGTTGCAACCCCATAAATCACCTTAACCAGTCCCAAGCAAAGGTATAAGTGGACCAGAGAGCAAACCGTTGCATTCGAACAACTCAAATTCCTTCTCTGTTCTAATCCCATTCTCGCCTCACCAGATATCAAGAAGCCTGTCATCCTCCATGTCGACGCCAGTGGTACCGGCATCGGAAGTGTCTTAATGCAGCAGCGAGGCGAGGAGGTTCTACCTGTCAGCTACTACAGTTACAAGTTGAAGCCTCATCAGAAGAACTACAGTACTATAGAGAAGGAACTCTGTCCATCGTCCTGAGCCTACAACACTTTGCACCATATCTGCACGGTGCTAGGTCCACTACCATTATTCGGACCCCCCACAACCCCCCTGAGATTTTTACATCAAGCCCAGTTTAATAAACCAACGTCTGCTGCGATGGGCTTTATACCTTCAAGGCTTCAACTTAAAGCCCTGCTACATCAAGGGGCCTGACAACATCCTCGCTGACGCCCTCCTCAGAGTGCATGAGGTAGAGGCAGCTCCCCCTCCCCACTCTACCTCCAGTGGACGTGATTCACCCGAAACGGCAGGCTTCGGGGGAGAGTTGTGACGATAATCTCTTATCAGAGATTTAGCCTGCCATTTCTGCGAATCACTCCTGTCCTCATCAACATAAAAGATACGTTTGTAAGTGGCTAAACGTATTATAAGCTCGCCAACACGTACCAGCAACTCCTCCCTTCCCCCCCACTGCTGCACCTGGTCGACGCGCCGAACCTTCAACTGCCTAACTAGCGACTTGCGGCCATTCCAGCTTCCTCATTGGCCGCCAACCAACACTCCACTCGGCTCCCCACCAATCACAAGACCTCACAGTTATTTTTGGAGTCCCTTACGTTTCTGCCAGCCAGAATATTGTGTGCTCGCAAGCTGTGAACTCCTACGTGACTCACTCTGTGTGGTCCAGTAGAGGTTCATAGTTAGTGCATATATTCCAGCATTCTATTTTACTTACTTTTGTATGTCAATTCTCCTCCCCATTAACGTAATCTATTTTCATGTTTATATTGTTTATTGTTTTTGCCAGTAAGCCAAGTTTTTGCATTTATTTCAATTTGTGTTTTCTTATTGTTATTAAAATCCATATTTTTTATTAATGCTTTTCGTCTTTACAACCTTACCACAGATTACCAAATCACGCAGTCATTCTTTTTTTCTCTTTTTGTTCCTTTTCTTTTTTTTATATTATATGTGGCCCAAGCCAATGACAACTGCTAGTTGGAAGACTGCGACCACCATTTCCAACTCGATTACCGTCACAATATATATATATATATATATATATATATATATATATATATATAATATATATATTATATATATCTATATATGCAAACAAGCCTGAATGGTCCCCAGGACTAGATACAACTGAAAACTCACACCCCGAGTGACTCGAACCCATACTCCCAGGAGCAACGCAACTGGTATGTACAGGGATGCCTTAAACCACCTTGACCATCCACGGACCGGACATAAGGAGTTGATAGCCTGAGCTATATGAAACCACTTCCCCGCCTGGCACCTGGATGGTTATTCTTGGGCATAGCAATTTATCCAAATCACCTCTTTCTTTTGGGGCAACAACGTGAGAACACAAATGCAAACAAGCCTGAATGGTCCCCAGGGACTAGATACAAACTGAAAACTCCGACCCCAGAAGGTGACTCGAAACCCCATACTCCCATGAGCAACGCAACTGGTATGTACAGGGATGCCCTTAAACCACTTTGACCCTCACGACCGGACATAAGGAAGTGATAGCCTGAGCTATAATGAACCCTTTCCCCCGCCGGCACCTGGCTGGTTGTGATCTTGGGCATAGATTTATCAAATCACCTCTTTTTTTGGGGCAACAACGTAGGAACCACAAAGGCAAACCAAGCCTGAATGGTCCCAGGACTAGATACAACTGAAAACTCACCACCCCGAAGTGACTCGAACCCATACCTCCAGGAGCCAAACGCAACTTGGTATGTACAGGATGCCTAAACCACTTGACCATCACGGACCGGACATAAGGAAGTGTTGGCCTGAGCTATATGAACCACTTTCCCCGCCGGCACATGGATCGTTTAATACTGGGGATAGCATTTTATCAAATCACCTCTTTTTTTGGGGCAACACGTGCGGAACACAAATGCAAACAAGCCTGAATGGTCCCCAGGACTAGATACAACTGAAAAACTCACACCCCAGGAAGGGACTCGAAACCCATACTCCCAGGAGCAGACGCAACTGGTATGTTACAGGGATGCCGTAAACCACTTGACCATCACGACCGGACATACGGAAGTGAAAGCCTGAGCTTATATGAAACACTTTCCCCGCCGGCACCTGGATGGTTTATCTTGGGCATAGCATTTTATCAAATCACCTCTTTTTTGGGGCAACACGTGAGGAACACAAATGCGAAACAAGCCATGAATGGTCCCCAGGACTAGATACAACTGAAAACTCACACCCCAGAAGTGGACTCGAACCCATACTCCCAGGAGCAACGCAACTGGTATGTACAGGGGGATGCCTTCAACCACTTGACCATCACGGACCAGACATAAGGACAGTGATAGCCTGAGCTATATGAAACCACTTCCCCGTCCGGCACCTGGAGTGGTTCATATAGCTCAGCTATCACTTCCTATGTCCGGTCGGGATGGTCAAGTGGTTAAGTGGGCATCCCTGTACATACCAGTTGCGTTGCTCCTGGGAGTATGGGTTCGAGTCACTTCTGGGGTGTGAGTTTTTCAGTTGTATCTAGTCCTGGGGACCATTCAAGGGGCTTGTTTGCATTTGTGTTCCTCACGTGTTTGCCCCAAAAAAGAGGAGGTGATTGATAATAAATGCTATGCCCAAGATAACCATCCAGGGGCCGGCGGGGAGTGGTTTCATATAGCTCAGGCTATCGCACTTCCTTTTGTCTGGGCGTGATGGTCAAATGGTTTAAGGATCCCTTGTACATACCAGTTGCCGTTGCTCCTGGGAGTATGGTTCGAGTCACTTCTGGGGTGTGAAGTGTTTCAGTTGCATCTAGTCCTGGGGACATTCCGGCTTGTTTGCATTTGTGTCTCACGTGTGGCCCCCAAAAAAGAGGTGATTTGATAAATGCTATGCCCAAGATAACCATCCAGGTGCCGGCGGGGAAGGGTGGTTTCATATAGCTCAGGCTATCACTTCCTTATGCTCCGGGTCGTGATTGGTCAACGTGGTTTAAGGCATCCCTGTACATACCAGTGCGTTGCTCCTGGGAGTATGGGGTTCGAGTCACTTTCTGGGGTGTGAAGTTTCAGTTGTATCTCAGTCCTGGGGACCATTCAGCTTGTTTGCATTTGTGTTCCTCACGTGTTGCCCCAAAAAAAGGAGTGGTTTTGTTAAAATGCTTGGCCCAAGATAACCATCCAGGTGCCGGCGGGGAAGTGGTTCATAGAGCTTCAGCTATCACTTCCTTATGTCCGGTCCGTGATGGTCAAGTGGTCTAATAAGTGCCATCCCTGTACATACCAGTTGCGTTGCTCCTGGGGAGTATGGGTTCGAGTCACTCTTGGAGTGTGGTGAGTTTCAGTTGTTATCTAGTCCTGGGGACCATGCAGGCTTGTTTTGCCTTTGTGTTCCTCACTTGTTTGCCCCAAAAAAAGAGGTGATTTGATAAAATGCTATGCCCAAGATAACCATGACCATGGTCAGGCGGGGAAGTGGTTTCATATAGCTCAGGGCTAATCACTTCCTTATGTCCGGTCGTGATGGTCAAGTGGTTTAAGGCATCCCTGTACATACCAGTTTGCGTTGCTCCTGGGAGTATGGGTGTTCGAGTCCACTTCTGGGGTGTGAGTTTCAGTTGTATCTAGTCCTGGGGACCATTCAGGCTTGTTTGCATTTGGTTTCCTCACGTGTCGCCCCAAAAAAAGAGGTGATTTGATAAAATGCTATCCCAAGATAACCATCCATCCAGGGTGCCGGGCGGGGAAGTGGTTCATATAGCTCAGGCTATCACTTCCTTATGTCCGGCGGGCTTCGTGATGGTCCAAGTGGTTTTAAAGGCATCCCTGTACATACCGTTGCGGTGCTCCCTGGGAGTATGGGTTCGAGTCACTTCTGGGGTGTGAGTTTTTCAGTTGTATCTAGTCCTGGTGAACCATCCAGGCTTTGTTTGCATTTGTGTCCTCACGTGTTGCCCCAAAAAAGAGGTGATTTTGATAAAATGCTATGCCCAAGATTACCCATCCAGGTGCCGGCGGGGGGAAGTGGTTCATATAGCTCAGGCTATCACTTCCTTATGTCCGGCGTCGTGATGGTCAAGTGGTTTAAGGCATCCCTGTACTACCAGTTGCGTTGCTCTCCTGGGAGTATGGGTTTCGAGTCCACTTCTGGGGTGTGAGTTTTCAGTTATATATATATATATCTATATATATTATATATATATATATATATATCTATATATTATTATATTATGTATATGTAATTTTTTTAATATGAAGCTATTCAATGGCGTCTCGTGGTCGTCATGACCATATAAGGGAACTGCGTGATTGTTGTCCTCTAATTGCCTTGCCACTTTCGGGGGGGGGGGTATAGGGTGTTTCTGTAGGTTCAGGAGCACCAATCCCCCAGCCACAGGGCATGGCGAGCAGGCACCCCTAAGGTATATACCGCTTGAGTGGGGGCGGCCATTGTTTCCCGTGTAATGTCGTGTTGGACCTTCTATTTATTGATGTTTAAAGATGATTCTTATTCTTGTATTATACTGTATAGATGTACATTAATATATCTTCAGATTCAGACTTGTTCGACAGTGAGTAGTTGCAGGAATTTACTAGTGCTCAGACGAGAAGTCTTGTTTGTCCAGTTTTTGGGGCAAGTGTGTGGAAGCGAGGCTTGCTAGCGGTGGGCGAGGCAGTAGGTGCAGGAGCCGGGCTGACGCCTGGCCCCAGGTTCACATATAAGTCTACATGTTGATCTGTTTATGTTCATTGTCTTGCTTAATTGATCTGATGAAATGACCTGATCATGTATGACAACATTTACACAAGTGGAGTGCCATTAGTGATTTTCTGCTTATAAGAATTTATTGGATCACAAACCTTGATTGAGTGTAATTTGACGGTGCAAGTGCTTTGTCGGCCCCCAGCCCCTCAACCCCCCTCCCATTAACATCATTGAATGGTATTTAATAGACCGGTAGTTTATCTTAGTCCTAGACAATTGGCACTCCTATAAGGCCATATATTTTACTTGTTTACCCCTTGTAGAGCAACAGGAACAGAACAGGTACTGTCGGAGGTTATAACCAATGGTGTTGAGTATTGTATATACGGGGGTTGAGTATTGTATATACGGGGGTTGAGTATATTGCATATACGGGGTGTTGAGTATATATATATGGGTGTTGATGTATATGTATATATGGGTGTTGAGTATTGTATATACGTGTGTTGAGTATTTGTATCTACGGGTGTGGAGGATTGTATCTACGGGTGTTGAGTATATTGTAATATACGGGTTGTTGAGTAATTTGTATATACGTGCGTTTGAGTATATGAGATTACGGGCGTTGAGTTATATGTGATATATACGGGCGTTGATGGTATATGCTATGATCGGGCGGTTGAGTATATGATATATACGGGCGTTGAGTATATGATATATACGGGCGTGAGGTATATGATATATACGGGGCGTTGAGTATATTATATAGTTACGTGGACTGCTGTTATCTGGAATATATTTGTCAATATATTACCCAAGATAAGTGTTGTTGGCTGTAGTGTTGAGAGCCGTCGCCGGCGGGGGTGGGGGGGGGGGGTAGGGGTGAGAGTGTTTGGTGTGTGAGAGGGTGGAGGTGAACAATATTCATGTGGCAGGTGTAACACAGTGTTACATGGAGCGTGGTGTGTTACTTGTGTTGTTGCACTCGGGTGAGGGATGCTTGTTCTACCACAGACGTGGCCAGACAGTTACAATGCTAACCCACATATATACATTTTCTTCTGTCCTCCTGGACAGGGGTGAGAGCTGTGTTAAACATATAGGTTTAGGATTTAACCTAACAATCAAACCACAGAAGGTGATTGTAGTGGTTTTAACATGGTAATGTATAAGGTACATGGGTGAGAGTGGTGGCGGCGGCCATCGCTGCCGGCCCAGGCCAGGCCGCCACCCTCTGGTCTCAAGGATCGATATTTAGTACAATGGAAGGGTGGACTTAACTAAGTAGATGATATGAGCGTGACGGAGGTTATGGCAGGTAAAGTGTGGTGTGTGGCGTGAGGCCGGGCAGTTTACGGCCCGTCACCCACCCACTCCTCTCTATCATCTCTATCATTAATAACTCACCTCCACCAACGTGCTGTGAGGGGGTGTGTTTGTGTGTGGGTGGGTGGGGGGGGTTTATCTCCAGGATCCTGCCCCATATCTCACCCCCCCACTCTGCTACCCTCTACCACCACCACCAAATTTAAATTTAAATTTTGCCCCGAGGGGCGATTTATTGGGCAGCGCCACTCATCTTGTGATGGGACACACCCGCCATAGCAGCATGTACAACATTCCCCAATAGGAAGAAAACCAGCTGGGTTGTTCATCCTGTCAATTGTACCCAGACATAGCTGGGAATTGCTTAACTGTCTCAAGTGGACAGCTCCTCATACAAGAAGATTAACATCTATCAACCCTTAAAGCTTACGTTATCTTGCGGGTGCAAAATGGGAAATCTTATACGAACAGTATCAATATTTGACAAATAGTGTTTTCCTAACTCAAACAACTTGGGGTTGTTATTATTCTACACATATTCTAATGTCTCTCAGGTGTTCCACTTCACGTAGATAGTGGTCAAGGCGGTGTTCATCACTCTCACCACAGATTTTGCAACTTCGCTGATCAACATTTGTTTCCATTCCACATAACTTCCTACAAGAATATTTGTATCCAGACGGATTCTCGCTATACTGATTCTTCCCCTTCGTCCTCCTCCTCTTCGGCCTTAACGATTGGGATTGCCAGCTGCAACCATGTTGTATTACCATCTGGACTAGATTCACTGAGTTTGTGCTTCTATTCTCCTTTCCTCAGTTACCTTTCACGGTGATGTTGCCTTGACAATATTCTAATTTGTAGTAGAGTCTTGGGTATGAAGTATGTCAATATGGTCTCCTTGGCTGCACTTCAGCAGCCAGCACATGCTCGCTCGTAATACAGATCCCACATATCCACATGGGAGGGGACCACAGAAACTTGATGACTCTTCCCTGTATTGGTTAAGTACTCCACAAGCTCTCTTAATTTCAGCGACTATTGCAAGATTTTCTGCCCCGATTTTTACTTAGGCTTTGCAGTGCTGCTTTGAATCGGTTGACAATTCACTGCACCATTAGTGTTCGTTCAAGAAACATTACCCAATAACAATGGCAGTTAGCCTCGCTTTGCGTTGAAGAGGCATAGTTCTCAAATACGCTGCTTTTTCTCTTTTTTGCGTTGGAAAGTATTATTTGATTACCGTGTATGCTGCGACCTAGCCCTGCCATTGACAGGATTAGATGACCCGACCCAGTGTAGATTTGATCTAGTTCATCTCCGGCTTCATTTATAAATTCCTCGAGATGACTTGTGCCTCATTTCTTGTGTTAACATTTGGATTATTTCATTGCCATTTCATTGATGATGATCTGGCATGAGTCCTCCTCCCAGGGCGGTAACCTCTCATACAGGCAGGAGGTCACGGGCTTGTCAAGCAGGTGAAGTTCTTCGAGAGTAGCAGACTGACTCTGTGATTCCATTTTTTGCTTCTCCTGTTCCCCCTGAAAGTAGCACAGAGCTCAGTGTTTTCTTAGCACTATCAATTGAATGGGGATCTCTGGCTATCCTAATTGCAAGCTTAGCATTCAGCTCCTGAATTCTGCTTTAAGTTTAATACACTGGGAAGGGACAACTCCTCTCGTAGATTAGAGTTTTGCAGTTCTTGGAAACTCCAAGAATGACTTGTCATGGCACCAAGCCCAGAGCAACACCCCCACATACTCTCTAAATACCCAGGTAAACAGTGTGTGTGTGTGTGTGTACCTTCAAATATTTGTACATACCTACTTTGTGCCTGCAAGATAGAGCTCTAGCTCTTTGAACCCCGCCGCTTTTTCTTGGCCGTTGGTTGTCGCATGCAATGGACCACGCCAACTCATTAAACAATTTACGTCGCTTTTTGCTCGTTTGTCCGGTATGGGCCAAAAAATGGACGTAATTTGAAATAAATTGGTTCACGATATACGTGCAATTGAAGATAGCCAGAGATCCCCATTACAATGATATTGGGCTAAGAAAAAACACTGAGTCAAGTGCTGCTACAGACAGAAACAGGGAGAAGCAAAACATTGCATCTCAGATCAGTCTACTACCTCGAAGAGCTTCACCTGCTTGAGCCAAGCCCGTGAGCTCCTGCCTGTAGAGAGGTTACCTCCCTGGGAGGATGACTCGTGCAGGATTATCATCAATGAAATGACAATGAAATAGTCCAACATGATACCACAAGAAATGAGGCACAAGTATCTTGAGGAAATTTATAAAGAAGCCGGAGATGAACTAGATCAAATCTACACTGATGGGTCATCTAATCCCATCAGAATGCTGCACCAGCCCTGTCAATGGCAGGGCTGGTGCAGCATTCATTGTAATTAGGAATAATGCCTTTCAACGCGGAAATGAAGAAAAAGCACGTATTGAGAACTATGCCTCTTCAACGTAAGCAATGTTAACTGCCATTGTCATGGCGTTAAATTTCCTTGAACGAAACTCTAATAACCCAGTGATCTGCACTGTTTCAAAGCAGCACTACAAAGCCTTAGTAAAAATCGGGCAGAAAACCTTGCGATAGTCGCAGAATCAAGAGAGTTGTGATAGTACTAACTAACCAGGGAAGAGTCGTCAAGTTTCTGTGGATCCCCTCCCATGCTGGAATATGTAGAAATGAACGAGAGATGTGCTGGCTGCTGAAGGAGACCACATTGAATACTTCATACTCAAAACACTTCTACAAAATAGAGGTATTGTCAGGCAACATCACAGTGACAAGGTAACTGAGGAAAGGAGGATAGAAGCACACACCAGTGAATCTGTACGATGGTACAATATAACCATATTGTATCATCACCAGTGGTACCATCACCCAATGATTGGGATTTCCAGCTGGCAATCCCAATCATTATGGACGAATAGGAGATGGCCGCGAGAGAGAATCACTAATAGCGAGAATCCGTCTTGGATACAAATATCCATGGAGATTCGGAATAGAAACAACAGTTGAGCAGCGAAGTTGCAGAATCTGTGGTGAGAGTGACGGACACCGCCTTGACCACTATCTACGTGAATGTGAACACCTGAGAGACATTAGAAATATGTGTAGAATAATGAACCCCACATTGTTTGAGTTAGGAAAACACTATTTGTCATATATTGATACTGTTCTTAAAAGTTTCCCCCATTTTGCACCCCCAAGATAACGTAATATTTTAAGGGTTGATAGATGTTAATCTTCTTGTTTGAGGAGCTATTCACTTGACACAGTTAAGTAAATCTCAGCTGTGTCTAGGTGTCAGGAGACATATTTTTCCTGCTCTCTCGTGCACTGAATGAAGTACGAAATTGCATAGTGCACCAGTGATGTGCACCATGATTCAACTTTCTGATTATAAACTTTTCCACAGTCGTGTTGGGTGTCAATGGACAGCCCAGGACATATGCTAGCTAGTGATGTCATTCTGATTGCTGTATCAGGTCTGTGAAGGAAATTACAGGAGGGAGTTGATTTCAGGGAGATTTGGTACAATTCAAGTGTAGAGAGGGAGGTATGGGGGGTTAACGGCTGTAGACCAACCCCCCTATCACGTGTCCACCTCGTGAGCGAGGGGGGTAGCGTCATGAGGCAGGTGCGCCATTGGCCGAGGCCCCTGGGCCTCAGGAATGCTGAACCGTGATTGGTCAAGACGCTGAGGGGTACCACATGGTATGCTTGAGGCCGTCTTGGCGGGAAAAATCATTCTTACCTCATACGCTTGCTAGAGGAGACGTATCTTCCCGTGCTAGGCCAAGCCACGGGAAATACCGCCTGCAACGTTACTAAAGTCACGCCTATATTCTTGCTATCTTGCCGTGTGCCGTCCGTAAGAATCCGGTAATCGGGAAGGTGCATGAACCGTACCAGTGTGAACTTTGTCGTCTAAGCGCGGGATAGTGAGACGCCATCTTAGAGCAACTGGACTAGGTGAGGCCGTTAATTATCGCGCTAGGATAGTGACATCAGCCGTCTAACGCATCTGTGCGTGAAGGTACTGCAGTGAGACGTGCTAGAGAAGGTTTCAGTGTTATGAGAGAACCTGAAATACGAAACTCTGAGAAAACGAACGAACAGTGTAGAACTCTGTCTCGTGTACCGTGTAGCACCGTGTACCGTCGTACCCTGGGGTACCGTGTCAAGTGGAAGGGCGTGGTACCGCATCCCCGCTGTGTATATCTGTTGTGCGCACACCCTGGTCGCCTAGGCCTGAGTGCCCGCGACACCTGGTCGCTGTGTGTGGAGCTAAACCCCGTGGTCGAGGACCCTGTGCTCCACCTGACCACGTGTAGGAAGTGAGGACGTCTACGTCATCATCCAGCAGCAGCAGTGGGAGTGTGAGGGTGACGAATGTATGAGTGTGTGTAGCGGGCCCGCATGTGATGTAAGTACAGTACACTGTTTCAGTTTGGGTAATAAAACTCTGAAGCTGGGTTCGTCCCCAGTGTTCCGTCTGTCCTCTGTCCCTGTGACCACCTAGTGAGGTGAATGGGAATTGGAGACGTGTGAGTTACCCTGTTTGACGTCACCAAGTTGAGGTTGGGCCCAACTGTGATTTTGACGTGTGTGAGGACACATAGAGACACATCCAGTGGTGGAGTACAGTGAGTTAATTGCTTCTATGTTCTCTATGTACCGTGTATGTAATTTGCTGTAATTTGATTCCCTTTTTCAGCAGTGAAAGTGGTAACAGGGAGGTTTCCCTTGGTTATAAATAATTTTCATTATTATATTGGCCAGCGCTTATTTTACTGTTGTGTGGTGGTAAAGTGTGAATTATTGGGGAATAATTTACTGGGAAATCATTTACAAGTTTTGCCGTGAGTGGCAAGGATGTACTGTGTTGTACTGTGATGTACTGTGTTGTACCGTGTGTAAACCGTAGACAAGTTGTCCTTGGTGGAAGGCGTTGTGTACTGTGGAGGATTCCGTGAGAATTAAAGTCAGTTAACGTCACCGGGGTCACGATTTACTTAACGAGGTCACTTGTTCGTTGAACATTGTTGAGATTAACGTAGAGACGTGTAAAGGCAACAGTCACAGTGAAGTTCACGCCGTGGAGGAATTGTCAAGTGAAGACTAACGTAGTGTTAACGATTTAACGAGCTGTCGTTAATTGATTGATTAACGTAAGGGGTTGATCGGTCTGTTATGATCGGAGTCAATTGCGCTGTAATTAAGCTGCTGTAATTCGTTGGACTGATCAGATCTGTCTGTGGACAGAGTGATTAAGCACTCGTAGCTAATTAAGGAGAATTAGTAACCGCCACTTAGTGAATTCACCAGGTGTTGATGTTGTTGTTTACACGTAGTGTGTTGTAACCTTGTGTGTGTACAGTAGTCTACCCTCGTTAAGGTAATCTTGTCGTAAGACCGGAAGTGAACTGTCAGTTGAGAGACAGTAGGCTTTATCAATACTCGTCTGAATTAATAGGCTGTTGTATTCAGTAATTAATTGGGAATTACTCACCGAATGCTTGACTTTCAAGTTGATGTAATTAATTGATTTACGAGTTATTGCTGCCATTTAAGTGTCGTTGAGACACGTGTGTGTTAACGTAATTGTTTAAATTCATTAGAGTAACTTTTGTTGTTGATTGTCCTGAGAGACAAGTGTTAACGTAAGATTTTTATAAGGGGTTATCATTCTTGGATTAACCGCCTTGTTACTTGGTACCTCGTTGAGAGCAGCGAGCGCCAGTCAAGTTTAGTGATTAGAGTATTGTTCACCGTGAAGCCGTGACAATATTGATTGCAAGCTTGCGTCACCAGTGGGCACCACTTTGTTCAGTTTTTTTTTTTTTTTTTTTTTTATATTTTTACATGCAAGCATGCTTATAAGTACAATAAAAACAA
Source organism: Procambarus virginalis (assembly GCA_020271785.1). Taxonomy (NCBI): domain Eukaryota; kingdom Metazoa; phylum Arthropoda; class Malacostraca; order Decapoda; family Cambaridae; genus Procambarus; species Procambarus virginalis. The sequence continues at coordinate 337 of WNGS01046589.1, read as the reverse complement.
TACAAACGCAAACATCAGAACGTGCAAAAACAGAAAGGACATAAACACAAAAAAACGCCGGCCGGAAGGGCCGATCACACAATAACAATAAGTACAAAACAAATTACAACAATTACAGAACAAAATACAACAATAAATACAAACAAATGACAACAATAAAGCCACACATAGCTGAAAACAAACCAGAAACGATTCCAAAACATGTAATAAACAGAACAAGGCTACCAGCACCGCAAACACACACGGAGAGGCACCAACATAAAACGTAAAAAGAACAATAATAACAAGAATAATAAGAAAGGAATACAAGTATACAACAAACTGGTAAACCATGACA
>WNGS01046584.1:0-10011 GCA_020271785.1 Procambarus virginalis | reverse complement strand
CTTGACTCGCCGTGACTCACCGTGACTCAACGAGCCTTGGTGCCTGCCTGACGTCACCTTACCACCTCTCGCTGTCTGGCCTGACGACTTCTGCCTGCCGCCTCCGACGACGACCCCGACGCCACGCACGACGCCGGACCTGTGACGACCAGATCATCTCTGCCCTGTTGAACGGATTGCAGCCCCAGCAGCCTTCAGCTCTAGTTAAGTACCCTTTGTTATTTGTGTAGTAGAGTAAACTGTAGACTTTCGTGGGCACAATGTAAACTTACTTTATGGATAACCGATACTCGCTCAGGCTCGCTCGCGCACTTACCCCTACAGTCTACGGTCTCGTTCACTATCAGAGAGTAACTTACTCTTAACTAGTGAGCTCCCTACGCTCGCTCACTTATCCTTAGCCAGTGAACTCCCAACCTCAGCTCTCAGTAGCTTATCCTCATTAACCTCTACAACCAGCAGCGACTCAGTAATCATGACTCAAGCCCTGAATACTGCGGGTTCTAACTCGAACACCGTTACAGTTCTTACACAGTCTGTTGACATTCGTCCGTTTAGTGGAAAGGATCCAACCCTCTTGGAGACATGGTTCGCTTGTGTAGAGGCTAGAGCGAAGAGCAAGGGTACTGCTGTCACAAACGCAGACTATATCAGTATGGCGACGTCCACACTTGACTATAAATCTGGAGATGCGTATCTCGTAGCAGGAACACCTGACTTAAAGAAAATTGTAAACTGGGATGAATTTAAGAAATTCTTTCGTAGGAGATATATATCGGTAGTTGATCGTGATCCCTTTGGCATTGCTCGCCAATTAGCTACTGCAGTAATGCGTCCTGATGAAACACGCAACACTTTTGCCACGCGTCTAGCTACGCTACAGGACTCACTGGAGAAAGCCTTGATGGGTTCTAGATGGGATGCTAGTGGAAGCCTCACTATACAGAATGTGGGTAAACTATTGGCGTTCGGTGCCATGCAGAGTCATGCCCCCGAGGCCATACTGAAAGACATCGAGGATAGGAATTTTGGTCCTACCCACACTTTGGGACTTAATGGACGTCATGGTAGAGTCCACAGACAGGCTAAAGTCCCGGGATTCTGCCCAGCTTTCTGCCGTTTTTCGTGCAAACAGTTCCCATACCACTGTGAACGTTGTCACGCGTTCTACCCCTAGACCTGTTCAGACTCGTGCTAGGTCTCCTCCGCCTTCGTATGGCCCCAGGTCATACTCCAGGACAGGTTCCCCTCAATACCATCAGCGACCTCGAACGCCAGAATGTTTTAACTGTGGCAAACCAGGACACCGTAAAGCAGAGTGTACATCAACTAACACTCGTTACCAACAGCATGCTAGACATAACTACACAGGCCGATCACGTGATCACACCCGTTCTTATTGCACATATCACCGCCGACCTGGACATGACACTGCTGACTGTAGAGCCCGTCGCGGTACTAACCAGGCTAACCGTTCTAGTCCTACTCCTCCTTCCCGTAAGCAACCGCAGGCTGCAACAACTAACCAGCGCCGACCGAGCCCTACACGTAGCCCTGCAACCCGACCGACTGCCCATGTTAGGTTCGCAACCACTGACAGTCACGACACAGATGGACACCGTGACTCGCGCGTGACAAACGGCGCCACGGCCGACAGGATAATGCAGACATGACCTACGAACACACAGATCAGCCCTATGACTCTCAGTCGGGGGAAGGTATAGCAGCCTGGGTAAACGGTATGACGTAGGGAAGCGAGACGACCTCCCTGTATACTCAGTGCCTACCTGTAACAGGTACGGTACCTTAGCAGAGGAGGATAACATGGACGAACTACACACTGACGGTACTCATGTACATGTACTCCAGACACCACATCGACCGTGTCAGTCTCGTAATTACATGTTTAACAGGTTGCCTATCAAGGACACAGAAGGTCCTCTGATTTCAGCCACTCTGAAGGGTCGACATGTTAAGATTTTCCTAGACACAGGAGCTCGAGTCAACATCATTAAACAAGATGCCCTTCATGGCCTACGCGACCGACTCGATATACGACAGTCGTCTGTTTCCAACCTTGGTGGACTTACTGGAGGAATGACTCCAACGTTAGGTGAAGCAGACATAGAGTTAATAGTTAATGACAGATCACTCACCGTGCCATGTGTGATAGCCGGTGCAGTACGATTCCCTGGAGATATTTTACTAGGATTAAACACATGAGAGACTACCGAGTTACTATCGACGCTTACCGTTGGGAAGCAACAATTGGTGATACAGTGGTACCTCTTTGCAGTGTGTACACCATGGGACATGAGTTCACCAACCATTGGGACTATGTCAGGTACATACAAACCAGGGAAGACCAGGGTACACTTAACCAGTCACGCCCAAACAAACCCGTCACTCAGCCACTTACTGACACCAGACCACCAGTCACGCCAACAAACCTGTCACTCAGTCACTTACTGACACCAGACCAACGCACGTTTCCACAGTCTCGCAGGTCGGTGAGGTCAATGAATCTTTGCAAGGGGCCCCAGCGATTGTTCATTACCTTACTTGCCTGGAGTCTAACATCAGTCAGGTCAGAGGTATCTTACACCAAGACACAGTACTACATTCTCATGCACTAACAAAGGTTATTGTCAAAATACCTGGTGTATCTGACCTAGAACACAATAGCTGACAGTGACACATGTCAAATCAATGGTACCTACGTAGAACCGTCCTTACATCAGGTGCAGAATAACACTACCGCTGTTTATGTTGCCAACGTCACCAATGCCAACATTCACCTTGCATCAGGGACACACATTGTTGACTTTGCCCATTATTCGTTACCGGTGCGAGTAGTGGATGAGGTCTCTACTGACCAAATGGTACATTCACTCTCTCTCACAACACATCCAGATCAGATCGCGATCTCACCTGTGCATCTTAGTGCCACTGACTTCCCTGACGCCCAATCTCAGTTATTGGCCATCCTCAACAAGCATCGCAACGTTGTTGCACTGACAGGTGAACAACTTGGACTGACGCACCTCATTACTCACAAAATTCCACTGGAACCAGGTACTCGCCCAATTTTTGTACCCGCGTACAGATTGCCTCATTCTCAACGAGCCGTTGCAGACCGACTCATTGACGAGATGTTACACGATGGCGTTATTGAAGAAAGTACTTCACCGTGGAATGCTCCATTAATCTTAGTATCCAAGAAGGATGGCACTTGGCGTCCCGTCGTTGATTTCAGGAAACTTAATCAAGTTACGATTCCCGATCGATTTCCACTTCCTGTGCTTACTGACTTATTGCAGAACATAGGTCAGAATAAGGTTTTTTCCACACTTGATTTATTGCAAGGATTTTGGCAGATACCGCTCGACCCAGAAAGTCGAGAACCTACGGCGTTTTCCGTCCCTAATGGTCATTACCAGTACACTCGCATGCCTTTTGGCTTACGCAGCAGCCCTATTACCTTCTCAAGGCTTATGACAGACCTTTTCGACGAATGATAGGAAATACCCTCATGGTCTACCTCGATGACCTCATTATCATGTCCAAGGATGTACCGTCACATCTCCAAAGTTTGGACCGAGTCCTTCAGAAACTAGCTGAAGCCAATCTGAAAATCAAACTCAGCAAATACGCCTTCATGAGAGAAAAAATACAATTTCTCGGCCATAGCGTCACCTCACAAGGCATCACCACTCTAGATTCAAAGATAGAAGCTGTCAAGAACTTTCCAGTCCCTCATAATGCTGAAGCTGTACAAAAGTTCGTAGGCCTAGCTGGATTCTACCGCCATTTCATTGCCGGTTATTCAGTGATTGCATCCCCTCTCACTCACCTCCTTAAGAAGGACGTTCCATTCGTTTGGACAACGGATCAAGAGAAAGCATTTCAAACGCTCAAAGAAGCCCTGATATCTTCTCCCGTTCTCAAGTTCCCAGACTTCACCAAACCGTTCATTTTAGTTACTGACGCCAGTAACATTGGGTTAGGTGCCGTACTCGCTCAAACTAGCGACAGAAAAGAACATGCCATTGCATATGCGAGCCGAGTCCTCTCCAAAGCTGAAAAGAATTATTCGACAACCGAGCGTGAAGCGTTGGCTGTCGTGTGGGCACTCAAACATTTCAGAGATATCATCTATAACTACCCCGTCCATGTACTGACGGACCACCAAGCTATCATTCCCTTGTTCAGAGACAAGAACCCCATAGGCAAGTTCGCCCGTTGGTCGCTCACCATACAAGAGTTCCTACCTACATTTGGATACTTACCTGGCAAACACAATGTAGTTGCCGATGCTCTCTCCCGTTACGTCGCTTCTGTTCACGGTGAATACCCTTCATTAGACTTGCGAGATGTAGAACTCGCACAACGTCAAGACCCAATGTGGGCACTGATCATAAGCTTTCTCGTGGACCCGCACACGACTCTTACGGTCAAGCCACCCGTGCCACTCAAGGAACTAGTACTCTTTGATCATGTGCTCCATCGCAAGGTTATGCTAGGATCTCCTGCCAGACTGGTACATCAACTTGTTATTCCTGCGTCGATAGTTCCTACCGTGTTAAAACTTGTTCACGACGCCCCACACAGTGCGCATCCTGGCAAGGACCGCACCATCAAGCAAGCTCGTCTTACGTACTACTGGCCCAAAATGGCGAAACAGATTGAACGTCACGTGGATCATGTCTAACCTGCCTAGCTCACAGAGGCCATGTTGCTGGCCCAAACCCGATTCAGTCTTACCCTACGACTAATGCACCTTGGGATCGTGTTTCTATGGATTTGTTAACAAATTTTGCTGAAACTTCCAGAGGAAATAAACATCTCCTAGTTATGGTAGATAACTTCTCTAGATATTGTGAACTGGTTCCAATTCCAAACAAGACTGCAGAAACTATAGCTAGTGCCTTTCATGATCATATAATTATAATTTGCAGGTATGGTCCACCTAGGGTTATACTCTCTGACAACGGCCCGGAATTCAACAATTCTGTTCTGGAACAACTGGCTACATTGAACAGCATCAAAAAGTGCAATATAATGCCTTATCAGCCGGCTAGCAACGGCCTTGCTGAAAGAACTAACAAGAAGGTCCTTGACGCACTCAGAGTGACAGTCAATCGAGACAGTCACAAATGGGATGAACTTATGCCAATCGTCCAATGTTCGATAAACGCCTCTGTAGTAGTGGGAAACGACACTATGCGCTGCCGTTTTGCTTTTTCCGACGGCAGCGCATAGTGTCGTGTGTTTTTCGTAGCCCCGGTGAGATTCAACGGCCCCTCATAGTGTCGTGTGTTTTTCGTTGCCCCGGTGAGATTCAACGGCCCCTCATAGTGTCGTGTGTTTTTCGTTGCCCCGGTGAGATTCAACGGCCCCTCATAGTGTCGTGTGTTTTTCGTTGCCCCGGTGAGATTCAACGGCCCCTCATAGTGTCGTGTGTTTTTCGTTGCCCCGGTGAGATTAAACGACCCCTCATAGTGTCGTGTGTTTTTCGTTGCCCCGGTGAGATTAAACGGCCTCTCATAGTGTCGTGTGTTTTTCGTTACCCCAGCAACCCTTGCACAGGCATTGCCAATGGTCAATGACATCACCAGCTAGTCGCTCAGCGTTCCTGCACAGGCCCGTTCAAGGGGATTAAAAAGCCGGTCTATGAGTCATGTGTTTTGCGTTACAACAGTGCCCCTGAAACCTAATGCAAAATACCATCATCCTTAGTCTATTTTAAATTTCATATTTACTTCCAACTATCGTCTACTGCAAAAAGGGGAAGCAACACAGAGCATGAACTATCATATATCTCAGCGTTCTCCCCTATCAGACATTTATATGAAAACAGTCCCCTGCCAGGCATGGTGACTTCAATGCAATTTCAGTAGTCCAATATAGCTTCATAAACTAATAGTCCCTGCCAGGCGTGGTGACTCCAATGCAATTTCAGTACTAATCCAATAATTACTGCATTAGCGCATAAATGTATATGCATAAATATATATGCACATCTCACATTCACTCAAAAAACATGCCTCCCCTACACCTTACTGTAGCATATAACAAATTCAAATATTCATTCGGTAAAAGCAAGTCTCTCATGTTTTAAAATAAAGGCCTTCTGCAGCCACCTTCTTTTCTGACGTCATCATCCCTAATGCGCTGTAAGCCACCCAATGAGCCCCCAGCCAACGTGCTAATGCGGGTCCTATAGGAGGTTCACACATAAGTGTGAACTCTTAATCGCTCCCAATACCTCACCTATACTCTGTGCTTCACCAGAGTCCATATTCGTCTACATTGGCTCGTGTTTTCGCTCATTGCTCATATTTTCTGTTATTCGTAAACCCTATTAAACCATCCTAACCTAACCTAACCTATCTTAACTTATTATTATTTATAACAAACAAGTACATTCTACAGACCAGTTGTTGATGTTTAGTGACATCACAAAAAGCGACCTCAGGTATAGGGATGAGGTATTGCTGGCCATTAGCATATAGGTGTCAAGGTATCACAGCACCTGACTTGTCAAACTGTGTGTGACATCACCAGATGACCAATGCGGGCCTTTAGCGTCCTACGTGTATGTGTACTGTATTTGATGTTATTTTTTAAAAATGGCTGGACTAGCCATCCCCACCTAACCTAATCAGAGGTTTAAGAATATACATTTTAATCATCCGCAACTGTAATCATTATTCAGTGATAAGTTCAAAAGTATAACAGCAACCCAAATGTCGTACTGCAATTTAAGCAGAATCGTACATCTGGCAGCATAGCAGGTAAGATGAACATTAGAATAAAGGCAACTGCAGAAGTCCTATTGGCCCATACGAGGCAGCTCCTATATATTTTCACCCAATCTCATTCATATTCATGTCCACCTTATGCTTAAAACAACCAAGGGATCTCACTAAAAGTAATAGTTTACAAAAATAGTTTTAATAAATAGCTCTCATTCTAGTTGTATACACAACAGCAATTATGAAACCCTATAGCTAGATATCGTACTATAATCCACAAGTAGTTACCGCACATCTAGCAGCACAGCGGATTAGTAGTTGTGTTCATAGGCTAGTCAACTGTCCTCACATCCATCAAATAGCAATCCAAATGTCGCACCTCAATTCATCCATCTAGCAACTCAGCTGGATGCTAACCACTATATTCATAGGCTAATCATTTCTACGCCTCAAAAAAAAATCCTAGTCTTGCTACGCAAATCAGCTGACATGTTTCTAAACCAACACTCGCAAATACAAGCATACATACCTACACATACTCCACAACCCATAAATTCATAGAGAACAGTCTAGTTTTTTCCACCATTTCCCCATTAATCAGATGCAATTTATGCCATACACAGAAAATACAGCATTTACACACCAAATATGCCATTTATGCACATAATATATTATTTACACTCAAAATACATCATCACACAAAAATATATCATTTATAGACAAAAATATGACATTTACATACAAATATGTCAGTTGCACAAAAATATACCATTTGCACAAATATTGCATTTGCACTCAGAGTATGACATTTACACAAAGTATGGTATTAGCACAAATATAGCAAATTGCTTATACATTTAGAAAATATAAAATGCGCTTTCACTAAAATTACACAATTTCGCATACATAATTTTCACAAAATACCCACACATTGGCTCATAAACCAAATTACACACCATAAAGATCTATTTTTTCATATTACAGTGCTTACACAAAATACACAATTTGCACACAAAATACAGTTGCACCAGTTCCACTTCAACAAATTAAAAAACACAACTTGCATAAATGCACTATTAGCACAAAAATTATTATAAAACATGGACAATTATTTCACAATTTGTGTAATTATTTTACATCTTTGCACAATTAATACAAGCAAACTTGCTATATAATTACTCAACTTGCACAATGACAATCAATACACAAAGGTAAAAATAAACAATTCGTCCATATGCAATTACACAACATGCGCAATTAATACACAACTTTCACAAATATTACACATCTTTCATAATTAGTACACAACTTGCACAAAATACATATCTAGCACAAATACGTACAATACATAACTACCCCAAATATGAAAATACACAACCAGCACAAATACACGATTTACACACAAATACAATTACGACATTTACACAATTAATACACAACTTGCTAAAAATATAATCAATACACAACTTAACAAAATATGAACAATACATAACTAGCACATATTCATTAAATACACAATTTCCACAAATACACATACAAAAAATATATACAATTAATACACAACTTGCACAAAACAATACACAATTTATTTAAATATAATCAATACATAATTGCAATAATCATACAACTTATGCAAAATACATAATCTGCACAATTAATACACAAGTATACTAATTGTGCTATATATGTACAAATACAAACACAACCAACTAGGTCAAACAATACACAATTTGCATTATATTTTTCTAGGTATATTTAGGACATTAATTATAATATGCTGAGTGTAACCAACTCCCCAAAAGTCAGAATTTTACATATAAAAATGGTACATATGACTTCCTATGAGCACAATACAAAACACATTCATTTGCCATTAATATTTCAACTTTATTAGTGCTAAACTATTCATCAACATATGTCCATTGTTTGTAATGTCTTATTAATACCTTCCTTGTTACATCCTCTCCAATCAGACCACCCCAATTTATTTATGCCAACCATCTAACAGACTTATTTGTTCTAGCCTTAGTTATGTTAGGGCAGGTGGGGTTAGGCAAAGTCAGTATTTTCTATGATAATTTTTAAGCAAATTTGCTATATCTTATCAAAATGCATCCTATTAAAACCTAAATTCAGCTAAATCTGTCAAAATATACTTATTCTACACAAATTTGCCTAAATTCAACCTATCAAAAGCTGAACTAACTAAATATGAGCATCCCATATCCTCACATACAAGCCTATGTCGCCTCTGTCCATACATTACATGAGTTGGCCATATAGCTCAAACCTCAAATAGGAAAATTTACACTATTTATAAACATGCTAGTTCATTATCCCTAAGATATTATATATCCTTCCCTACGCGACTCACCTAACCTGACCTAGCATATACCAAACCTAGATTTAGTTCATGTTGGTAAAATTAAGCTATTCCACATAAATTCGACCAAATTTAAGACAATTCATGCCAAATATACCCAAATGTTGTGTATCACAGCACTGCCAAAGCCATTTTTACCTACATTTTCTCCTATTCCATCATACCCTATGCAACCTTTCCTAACCAAACTAGCATATTCAAACCAGATTTGGTTAAAGTTGATGAAATCTAAGCTATTCCCACCTAAATTTTACCTAATTTAAGACAATTTCCACCAAATATATCCAATGTTGTGTATCATAGCACTGTCAAAGCCTATTTTTTCTCCTATTTCCATCCTACCCTACACAACCTCACCTAACCTAACCTAGCATATCCAAACCTAGATTTAGTTCAAGTTGGTAAAATTTAAGCTATGCCACCTAAATTTGACCTAATTTAAGACAATTGCCACCAAATATATCCAATGTTGTGTATCATAGCACTGTCAAAGCCCATTTTTTTTCTCATATTTCCATCCTACCCTACACAACCGTACCTAACCTAACGTAGCATATCCAAACCAAGATTTGGTTAAGTTGATGAAATTTAAGCTATTCCCACCTAAATTTGACCTAATTTAAGACAATTTCCACCAAATAATCCAAATGTTGTGTATCATAGCACTGCCAAGCCCATTTTTACCCATATTTCTCCTATTCCATCCTACCTTATGCAACCTACCTACCTAACCTAGCATATCCAAACCTGGATTTGTTAAGTCGGCGAAATTTAAGCTATTCCCACCTAAATTTGACCTAATTTAAGACAATTTCCACCAAATATCCCAAATGTTGTGTATCATAGCACTGCCAAAGCCCATTTTTTCTC
>WNGS01046581.1:0-13033 GCA_020271785.1 Procambarus virginalis | reverse complement strand
ATCCTAAAAAAACCTTCTAGATAACATGACGCATGAACGGAAAAATCGTTCATTGAAAGCCTACCAGCCATCCAGGAGTGGGAAAGGAATAACAACATTTCTACTATACCAGCGGTGAGGCTATAGTCAGGATGAAACTGAGGCTGAAACTCAGGAAGTTGTAAACTCTGACTCAGTAGGCCCGGATGTAGATGACAGTAAACTAGAAAGTGTAACAGACGCACTGACAGCTTGATAGGTACAGACACTACAACGGTCCCGATAGAGCGAGTCAGAACAGAAGGACAGACTATGCAAATTTTATGCAAGGGCATACTGCAGAACATATATGCTGGTAATAAGAAAGGATTAGAATGCAGTTACCAACATCCCAAAAAATGTTTAAATATGCTTAGGAAAGGTGAGTGTCGATTTGGATCAATATGTAGGTTTTTCCATCTGACATGTGCCAAACCTCACTGGAGGACAGAAAATGCTATGACCTCAGCTGCCCAACTTTCACGTGAAAGGCACGGAACGCTACATAAGAGTGGCAAGCAGGATAATGAATTTGGAGAAAACTCGATAAATTTTTTATACCAGACCGAAAGAGAATTCAAAAGGAGGAGCATGGAGAATGTATGGAACTGGATGCCAGATCCACTTGCATTCCAGAATTACAGATACAATTACACACCGAAAGGGAACTACAACTACGAGGGCAACTGCCCTACAACAATCAGCACTGGTCAGAACAAACTCAATATGTCCACGCATAATGGGCTTGCCGAGAAAGTCTCCAGTCAAACTATACAATAGAGTAACCTCATTCATCTTTGCCAACATACAAGGACTGAAACAGAAACAAACAAAGTACAGTTCATAAATGGCCTCACGGAGTCAAATGCAGTATTTGGAGCTTTCACAGAAACCCATGCAGGGGAATTCTTAGACAGTGAGATCTGGATTCCAGGATATAACCTATACAGGTGTGATAGGAAAATTAGGTCACATGGAGGAGTGGGTCTGTATATTAGGGAAGACCTTGTATGCTCGGAGCTCCTTAACGTTACAAATGAGGTGGTAGAGGTACTGGGATTAAAAATAGAGAAAATAAATTTAGTGATATTCTAATATACAAACTGCCAGATGCAACGGCTGAGGAATTCACAGAACAGATAAACAAAATAGAGAATAGCCTTGATAATTTGGAGAACCCGATACCTGATATATCTTCCTAGGTGACTTCAACTTGCCTAGTCTCAGGTGGAGAATAGCAAACAATAATATTATACCAGGGAATCTATCAGGACCTAACCAACCACAGATTAGAGAACTACTTAGAGTCTGTGACAAATTTTCACTCAATCAGCAGATATCGGAGCCAACGAGAAATGAAAATATTCTAGATCTGGTCTTTACGAACAATGAAGACATTATCAGAGACATTACGATATCAGATACCACATATTCAGATCACAAGCTCATTGAAGTGCAAACGACCATCAATACTCAGAATAGACAAACGTTGATAAAGCGAGAGGGGCTATTCAGTAAATTCAATTTTAATAATAAAAGGATAGACTGGGAGATAATAAACAGGGAACTTAAAAACATTCCATGGGAAACTGTTTAAGTAATACAAGTCCTACAGAAGGAATAGAAAAACTGACTTCGGAAGCGTATCAAGTCTGTCTGAAACATGTTCCTTTGAGGAAAGCCAGAAAGAGATCCAACGTAGAAAGAGAACGCAGACGACACTATAAACGCAGGAAAAAATAACAGAACTGCTTATGCAGACACGAATTTCCGTCAAAGAAGGAATAATTTAAATAGGGAGATTGAAGAAATCGAGCGGAAATTGAAACACTCATATGAAACTGAAGAAGGGCAGTTAGAACAGAAAGCAATTCAGGAAATAAAGAAAATCCAAAATACTCTTCACATATGCGAAATCAAAAGCAAAAACCACTGCCAGTATGGACCTATTCGTACAAGTGAAGGTTCATACACGGAGGATGACAAAGAAATTAGTGAAATCCTAAAAAAGCAGTATGAGGACATGTTTAGCACTCCAATAAACAACATGAAAGTAGAAGATCCAGACAATTTCTTTATGCGGGATATCCAAACCCCTGTAAATATAACTGATATCAACACGAGCGCACTAAATTTTGAAAGAGAAATTGAAAACATGCCCATGCACTCGGCCCCAGGTCCAGACTCATGGAATTCAATATTTATAAAGAAATGCAAAGTGCCGGTAGCACAGGCACTCAGTATAGTGTGGAGGAAGAGCTTGGACACGGGGGAGATACCAGATGCACTTAAAGTAGCAGACATAGCCCCTCTACACAAGGGAGGGAGCAAAGCATTGGCAAAGAATTATAGACCAGTTGCACTAACATCGCACATAATAAAAGTATTTGAGAGAGTGATTAGGAGTCAGGTCACCAATTTCATGGAGACCAATGACCTTCACAACCCAGGCCAACATGGATTTCGAGCGGGAAGATCGTGCCTCTCACAGCTACTTGAGCACTACGATAAAGTCACTGAGGCATTAGAAGAAAAACAGAATGCTGATGTGATATACACGGACTTCGCAAAGGCTTTCGATAAATGTGACCATGGCGTGATAGCACACAAAATGAAGTCAATGGGAATAACCGGTAAAGTAGGACGCTGGATACTCAGTTTTCTGTCAAACAGGACTCAGCGAGTAACGGTCAACCATATAAAATCTAGTCCAAGTGCAGTTAAAAGCTCTGTACCTCAGGGTACAGTCCTTGCACCGCTGCTTTTCCTTATTCTCATATCAGATATAGACAAAAATACAAGTCACAGCTTCGTATCATCCTTTGCAGATGACACAAAAATCAGTATGAAAATTACCTCGGCTGAAGACATTGAAAAACTTCAAGCTGATATTAATAAAGTAAGTTTCGACTGGGCATCAGAAAATAACATGATGTTTAACTGTGATAAATTCCAGGTACTCAGGTACGGTAAAAATGAGGACCTTAAACATAATACAGGGTACAAAACACAATCAAATGTGCCCATAGTAGGAAAACAGCATGTAAAGGATTTGGGAATAATGATGTCTGACGACCTAACGTTTAGGGAGCATAACCAAGCAAATATTGCGACAGCCAGAAAAATGATAGGATGGAATACGAGAACTTTCAAATCCAGGGATCCCATCACAATGGTTGTACTCTTCAAGTCACTTGTGCTGTCCCGTCTTGAGTACTGTTCAGTACTCACTTCCCCCTTCAGAGCAGGAGAGATTGCTGAAATAGAGGGAATACAGAGAACATATACGGCACGTATAGACGCGATAAAGCACCTAAATTATTGGGATCGTCTCAAAGCTCTCCAAATGTACTCACTAGAAAAAAGACGAGAGAGATATCAAATAATATACACCTGGAAGATACTGGAGGGCCAAGTACCAAATCTACACAGTAAAATAACAACGTACTGGAGTGAACGATATGGAAGAAAATGCAGAATAGAACCAGTGAAGAGCAGGGGTGCCATAGGCACAATCAGAGAACACTGTATAAACATCAGAGGTCCGCGGTTGTTCAACGTCCTCCCAGCAAGCATAAGAAATATTGCCGGAACAACCGTGGACATCTTCAAGAGGAAACTAGATTTATTCCTCCAAGGAGTTCCGGACCAGCGGGCTGTGGTGGGTATGTGGGCCTGCGGGCCGCTCCAAGCAACAGCCTAGTGGACCAAACTCTCACAAGTCAAGCCTGGCCTCGGGCCGGGCTTGGGGAGTAGAAGAACTCCCAGAACCCCATCAACCAGGTATCAACCATCTCTCACTTCCGTCCCCTCGTCATCTCCACCATTCCCCACTCCCTCTTCCGATGCCTTCCTAAATGGTCTGATGTTCCCATCAGAAAATTGGGAACATCAAGTGATCTAATGTTCCCATCACTGAAATATAAGAAAAACAGTTAAAAAATGAAATGAAAACATGAAAAAGTAAAAACAAGTAAACTATACTCACGAAATGAACGGTATGGTAAACAACACATCTAAATTCCAACACAATTCACACAAAATAATTAAATCAAAATGAAAATAAATAAAAATCAATGAAAATTCAATTTATCAATGCAATCAGAAATAATGAAAAGAAATTGTAACATATTTAGTATAGCATCTAGTATAGCCTCTTACATGCAACAGATGGCGCTGTTTTTCAATAAAAGCATAGTTTTACCTGTAACAGGTGTGGCATCAATACTTATACTTACGAATTGAACGGTATGGTAAACAACACAGCTCAATTCCAACACAATGTCACACAAAATATTTCAATAACATATAAAAGAAATCAAAATCTATGAAAATAAAATTTATCAATACAATCGGAAACATTGAAATAAAATTCATGACATATTTAGTATTGCGTGCATGTGCTATTATGTGCAACAGATGGCGCTGTTTTTCATAAACGCATATTTTTACCTGTCACATGGGTGGCATCTATATAGTAGGTATATAAAAAGTCGCGCCTATTCAAATGGAACGTTGTGTCAGAATTTCAAAGCAATCGGTGAAGAATTTTGGGAGATTTCAGCGTGTGTTGCTCTTACTTCCAAGAGGTGGCGATGTTTTTAAAAAAAACATGTTTTCTCCGGTCAAAGATAAGGCATGAATATAGTAGGTATATAGAAACACACGCCTATTCGAATGCAACGTCGTGTCAAAATTTCAAAGCAATCGTTAAAGAGGTTTCCAAGATTTCTCCCACATGAAAAACACATGAAAAACACAGTTTTTCAACAAAAACATAATTTTTTCAGTCACAGACGTGACATCAATATAATATGTATATAAAAACCTGATGCCTCTATATTGGTGTAGAGTCTTGAAGTGGGTAGAATATAGTTCCTTATGAAAGGAAATATCAAGAAATATGGGCCAATAGGCCCTTTGTAGTTACTTCCATTCTTCCCTTTAATTTACCCAATTTATACCCATTGTTTCGTGCTCTGTCTTGTGTTGAAAGTTTGTTTATATATATCGTACCTAGTAGCCAGAACGCACTTCTCGGCCTACTATGCAAGGCCCGAATTGCCTAATAGGCCGAGTGATTTTCTTTATTTTCAATAAATTGTTTCCAATTGCTTTATTTAAAATATAATTATTATATAAAGAACATCAATAATTGATTTAGTTATGCTAGTTTAGGTTAGGTTAAGATAGGTTAGGTTAGGTTGGGTAGGCTAGGTTCGGTCATATATCTACGTTAGTTGTAACTCAAATTTAGCAAAATTATCGTGACCGAGAACTCACGAGGGACGCTGCACACCAAGCTCAACTCCAGCAAGCTGCAGCTAGTCTTCCTCCCAGTTTCAATGTCTCCCATGCAAGTAAGTTAATGCCCCCGTTCATAGAAACGGAGGTGGATGTTTTCTTCACTACTTTTGAGACCCTTGCTAATCAACTTAGTTGGCCTGACGACCAATGGGCTACCCTTCTCCGAGTACATTTAACAGGTAGAGCAGCCGTCACACTCAGCACTTTGGCATCGGAAAACGACTACACCACCTTGAAACAAGCTGTGTTGGACGCCTACCTTCTCTCCACCGAAAGCTATCGACGAAAGTTCCGTGACTACGTCAAGGCAAGTACCACCACCTTCTTAGAATTTGCTAACACCAAACGGAGATATTTCATGAAATGGCTGGAGGCAGCACATGTCTCTACTTTTCCAGAGCTTGTCAACCTCATACTGGTTGAAGAATTTTTGAGACGTGTACCTCCTCCTGTCCGCCTATACTTAGCAGACAAAGAAGAGACCGATTTGGTGAAGTGCGCGAAGTCAGCTGACACTTACAGCCTCATCCACCGGCTGACACCAGAACCTACCAGTAAGAAGTCTTGGTACAGTTACGAGAAAGCGAGCCCAGATCAAGGTACCTCTCAACTGTACTGCAGGTATTGTCGACTCTATGGACATACCATAGAAAAATGTGGTAAGTCCCAATCTAAAGGTAACATAGAACCTCCTAAGCCAAACCTACTCACCCTAAGTCCGGTAAGCCTGTAATGAATGTTGGTGTTCATGCTAATGATCTCTCTCTCTTTAGCAAGCATCTATATCCAGGAACTATCACTACCCACGGTTCAGATTCAGAGGGACGTTTTGGACTTAAGATCCTGCGGGACACAGCGGCTCTACAATCGATCGTCTTGAAATCAGCTGTGCCCAACGTCGCCTACACAGGAGAGACTGTATTCATCACTGACCTTACTGCTACTACTCCTTATCCTCTTGCCAGAGTTTACCTAGATTGTCCCTTCGTGACCGGTGAAGTCCAAGTCGCCGTCAGGGAAAAGCCTTTTCCCATGCCTGGAGTGCAACTTCTCCTGGGCAACGACTTGGCAGAAGACCAACAACCAAACAACCTGATCGTCAAGGACATATCCCAGGTGAGCAACTCTGTGTTGGATAACCCGATTTTTGAGCATGTTCCAGCAAAGGTTCAAGAGAGTGATGAAGGTTCTCCTCCTGTTATGGTGACCACCCGTGCTCAAGCTGCACGACCACAGCCAGCTGACTCTACTGCTACCGCTGTCCCTCAGGACCCTTCGAAACTACCCCCTAATCTGACCGCTTTGGAGTTCCGTAAGTTACAGAGAGATGATCTTACCTTGACACCATTATTCTTTCAGGCTGAGACCCAATCCGACAGTGTTCCTGGGTTCTTTATGGAGAACGAATTACTCTATCGCAGGTATAGACCCAGTAAACTGAAGGACGAGGACGATTGGGCAGACGTTGAACAACTAGTGATTCCTACCAGCCTGCGGCCCACGATTCTACACCTGGCCCACGGAGCATTGTCACACTACGGGTTCAACAAGACTTACCATGGAATTCGACAAGACTACTACTGGCCAGGTATGGTTAACGATGTCAAGAATCATGTCAAACTGTGCCACGTGTGTCAGTTAGCCGGGAAACCGAACGTTTCCATTCCCAGAGCACCACTGATACCCATCCAGGTGCCTGAGGAACCGTTCCACAGACTTATTATTGACTGTGTTGGTCCTTTGCCTCGGACCAGTGCAGGCAACGCCTATATCTTAACTATCCTGTGTCCTACCACCAGATTCCCCATAGCAGTTCCAGTGAAAAACATTACGGCTGCTACAGTGGTGAAGAATTTATTGAAAATCTTCACCCAGTATGGATTTCCGAGGGAGATTCAGAGCGACTGTGGCACCAACTTCACCAGTGATCTCTTCAAACGGACTCTGGAGGAGTTCAACATCAAACAGGTACTGTCCAGCCCCTATCATCCTGCTTCACAGGGTTCTCTCGAGCGTAGTCATCAGACTATCAAGGCACTCTTAAAAAAGTTTTGCAATGAGACCTCAAAGGATTGGGATAGGCAACTTGATCTCATTATGTGTATTTTCAGAAGTCTTCCCAACGAGTCACTAGGAGTATCTCCTTATGAGATGCTCTACGGACGTAAGTGCCGTACACCTCTCAAGGCTTTCAAGGATTCTCTACGTGATGCCACCTTCAGTGAGCATCAGAATGTGCCCCAGTATCTTCAAAACCTCCGACACATTCTAGAGAGGGTCCATTCCTTTGCTAGCAACAACCTACAGAAAGCCCAAGAGAGGATGAAGACTCGTTACGACCAGCACTGCCAAGTAAGGAAGTTTAAACCGGGAGACTTAGTTCTTGCCTATTTCCCTATCCCAGGTTCTCCTTTACAGAACAGGTTCTCAGGACCCTACCGTGTTAAGGAGTGCCGGAACAACTTCAACTACGTTCTCGAGACCCCCGATAGGCGGCGGAAGACCCAGCTGTGCCACATCAATCTGCTCAAGCTCTATCATGGGGTTCCTCCCACTGTGTTAACCAACTTTACCTCATTTACAGGTCCATACAGCCACAGTGAGACCTTCCCTGCTTCTCCTTCCGAAAACACTGACACTGAGACAGCGCTTTCTAATTCGGAAATCCTTACTGACATTTATAATCACCTTCAGGACAGTAATTGTGCTCCTTTATCATATTCTAATACTTCTCTCGCCTCGCCAGATATCATCAAGTCTCCCATCCTCCATAGCGACGCCAGTGGTACCGGCAACGTGGGTGACCTGGTACAACAAGGCGAAGAGACTCTACATACCAACTACCATAAACGACACCACGAGCAACAAGGAGCTACTCGTCGTCCTGAACAGGCAACACTTTGCTCCATACCAGCAAAGTACTCAGTCCACCACCATCTACATGGACCACAACCATCTTCATTTCCTACAGACAGCCCAACTCAACCATCGACTACTTCTATAATGGGCTTGCCAGCTACATCATTTCAGCCTGGAGATTGCTACACCCAGAAATCTAACTACATCATATCAGACGTCCTCTCCAGCATCACTGAGGTAGAGCCTGCTCCACCTCCCACTCCACCTCCCGTGAACGTGACTCCACCAGAACCGCAGGCTTCGGGGGAGAGTTGTGATGATAATCTCTTCCCAGAGATTGAGCCTGCTCCTTCTTCTAGCGTCACGTCCAACCCAATATTCAAGATACGTTTTCAGTGGCTTAAACGTATATATCAAGACCAGCCACGCACCTGCAAACTCCCCCTCCCCCCACTCCTGCACACCTGGTCGACCCGCCAACTGCTACTCCCAGCCAAACTACCGACTTGCGGCCGTCCTGCATTCTCATTGGCCGTTCAACAACACACCACTCCAGCTCCATGCCAATCACATTCCTCGCAAGCCAATGTCAGGACCGCCAGCAGTTCTCCAGTCAGAATATATCTAGTGCTCTTGCTGTGAACACCTACTTGACCCACCTTGTGAGATCAATAGAGGTTGATAGCTTGCGCATATATTCCCAGCACCATTTATCTTTATATTCCTGTTAACGTAACCAGTTCCCCCCTTTTCAGTTTGTTATATATATTTTTACGTGTTTTACTTTTACATTACTTTAAATGCCAAGGAATTGTCTTTATTTTATTTTGTTTTCTAGATTAAGTAAAGTGCATTTTTTTATATTTGTGTTTTCGTGTATCTTACCTTACCTTACCACAGATTATCAGACAAGCAGTCACTCTTTTTTTTCCTTTTTTTTATACCTTACATGTATGTGGCCCAACTTCTATCTGTTACCCAACTACCCATTGTTCCGTGTTCTATGTTCTGTTGAAAGTTTGTTTTTTCACCCCACTATTGTATTACATCACCTCACCCAAATGCAGGTATAAGAGCCAAAATGCTGTTTCAGTCATAAAGTTGTGTGTGGATAACTGAAGTCTTTGAAAATGTAATAAGTTTTACGAAACGCGCTCAAGTGTCGCGTCAGACTAGAAATAAAAAATGAATTTTGGAGAATTGATTTTTCATTTACCGTCACCAGTAAAAAGAAACATAAGGAAAATCGAGAAAATTCGTGTTAGAATTATTAATCTTACATTTTTGGTCATATTTAATAACATATGTCTACAGGAAAGACTGCTACCAAAATATACTAATATTAAAAGGCACGACCCAGGAGCAAGGAATCAAGCCTTCACGATAAAATATCGCCAAGATCTGATTCGTAATCAGATATACAAGGCAGAAAATGAAATCAAAGACAGTAAAACGCAACTACTTCATGCCACAAACGAATGGAGAAACAGCAACATCGACGAAAGTCTCCGCACCCGCATCGAACAACACCTCGACATCCTCACAGACCGACATCACCTCAGCACGGAAACAAGGATTATCAAGAAGCTAACAACATTACATGGAGGACCTATGGCAATTCCACGACCAAGAGACGGCTTCCTGAACCTTGCAGGAATCAACCTCACTGAGGACCAAGTCACTCTCCTAAATCTGGGTATAAACTGTCACGTTATGTCCAGACCAAGTGCGTTGGCCCGGAAAGTGGAGTTGGAGATCCTGTTGGACGACATATTTGACCTCGAAGCGTTAATTGGCTGTTGATTGCTGGTGTTGACTTCTTAATGTGTAGTGCCTCGCAGATATCAAGCTGCCTGCTATCGCTGTATCTATCGATGATTTCTGTGTTTTTTGTTAAGACTTCTCTCGTGATGGTCTGGTTGTGGGAAGAGATTATATGTTCCTTGATAGAGCCCTGTTGCTTATGCATCGTTAATCGCCTGGAAGGAGATGTTGTTGTCTTGCCTATATACTGAGTTCTTTGAGGCTTATAGTCCCCAAGTGGGCATTTGAAGGCATAGACGACATTGGTCTCTTTTTTAAGAATGACGTCATTCTTAAAAAAGACGAATATCTGGCGAAAATGAACCTCATTCTCTCTGACCAAACTAAATTCCAAAGGGTAACAAAGGACACTACAGCCAATTTGAAGGCAAAGGTCAACAAATTGATCGAAACTGTGAACACCAAGAAATCCGGACTCCACCTGCCAAAGATTATTGGGGAATATATGCCTGGATATGCGTATGGAAATGTCAAGACACATAAGCCTAGAAACCCACTTCGGCCAATCATTAACCAGATACCCACACCCTCGTACAGACTGGTGAAGCGACTCAACGGCTTGCTGACTCCTTATGTCCCTTGCACCTTCAGCCTGAAGTCTCCAAAAAATTTGTTGACTTACTGAGGGGAACACAGGCCACAGGGATAAGAGCCTCGTTGGACGTAGAATCACTGTTTACCAACGTAACTGTGGATGAAACAATCAGGATGATAGCGGACAGAGTGTATCGTGATCCGGCCTGTACTCCTCTTGACATACCAGAAAACATTCTAAGGAAACTACTCCAAGCTTGTACTAAAGAGGCACCCTTCTTGAGCCCGGATGGGCACATGTATAAGCAAGTAGATGGGGTCGCCATGGGTTCTCCCCTAGGTGTCCTGTTTGCGAACTTCTACATGGGTACCATCGAACAAAAGGTCTTAGTCGATATGAACTTGAAACCGGCCATATACTGCAGGTATGTTGACGACATTTTTACACAGGTACCTGATGTCAGACATCTGCAAGTGCTGAAGGAAGCATTTGAGCAGAATTCCGTGTTGCGTTTCATTTACGAGATGGAGAAGGATGGGAAACTACCCTTCCAAGATGTAACAGTCATGGAAAGGAGCGGAGGTTTCCATACTGCAGTCTACACTAAGGAAACGAACATAGGAATGTGCCTCAATGCCAACAGTGACTGCCCAGACAGGTACAAGAGGAGTGTTGTTAACGCTTATGTCGACCGTGCTCTCAGCCACAGCTCAGGATGGAAGCAAGTCGATGAAGAACTCTGTAGGATAAGGCAGGTCTTAGTCAACAACGGTTTCTCCAATGGTTTCATTTAAGACATTGTAAGAAGGAAGGTGAAACGCCATGCAACCTCTGAAGAGACAACTAGCACAACACCTGTACCCCCCTATTACACTATTTTACAGGAACTTCTTTTCCACAGCTCATAAAACGGAGGAAAGGGTCCTGAAAGATATTGTTAATAGAAACGTTATCCCTACAGACAAAAATCAGAAGATACAATTGACAATTTACTATAAAACAAAGAAAACTGCCAACCTACTCATGAAAAACTCTCCAGACACAAAGCAGAACGCTTTGAAAGAGACCAATGTCGTCTATGCCTTCAAATGCCCACTTGGGGACTGTAAGCCTCAAAGAACTCAGTATATAGGCAAGACAACAACATTTCTTTCCAGGCGATTAACGATGCATAAGCAACAGGGCTCTATCAGGGAACATATAATCTCTTCCCACAACCAGACTATCACCAGAGAAGTCTTAACAAAAAACACGGAAATCATTGATAGATACAGCGATAGCAGGCGACTTGATATCTGCGAGGCACTACACATTAAGAAGTCAACACCAGCAATCAACAGCCAATTAATGCACAATTATATTCTACCCACTTCAAGACTCCGCTCCAATATAGAAGCATCAAGAAATATGGGCCAATAGGCCCTCTGCAGTTACTTCTATTCTTCCCTTTAGCTTATACCCATTGTTTTGTGTTCTGTGTTGTGTTGAAAGTTTGTTTTCACCTCATCCAAAACTGTTGTAGCATGTCACCTCACCCAAATGCAGGTATAAAAAATCGGAGCTGTTTGAACTCTGTTCAATTATAGTTGTGTGTGTGTAAACTAAAGTCTTTGAAAATGTAATAAGTTTTACGAAACGCGCTCAAGTGTCGCGTCAGACTAGAAATAAAAATGAATTTTGGAGAATTGATTTTTCAGTTACCATCAACAGTGAAAAAGAACATAAGAAACATTGAGAAAATTCGGTTAGAATTATTAATCTTACTTTTTCGGTCATATTTAATAATATATATATACATGATAATACTAATATACCAATATATACTATATATATAATATATATATATATATATATATATAATATATATATATATATATGTCGTACCTAGTAGCCAGAACGCACTTCTCAGCCTACTATGCAAGGCCGATTTGCCTAATAAGCCAAGTTTTCTGAATTAATATATTTTCTCTAATTTTTTTCTTATGAAATGATAAAGCTACCCATTTCATTATGTATGAGGTCAATTTTTTTTATTGGAGTTAAAATTAACGTAGATATATGACCGAACCTAACCAACCCTACTAACCTAACCTACCTATCTTTATAGGTTAGGTTAGGTTAGGTAGCCGAAAAAGTTAGGTTAGGTTAGGTTAGGTAGGTTAGGTAGTCGAAAAACAATTAATTCATGAAAACTTGGCTATTAGGCAAATCGGGCCTTGCATAGTAGGCTGAGAAGTGCGTTCTGGCTACTAGGTACGACATATATATATATATATATATATATATATATATATATATATAGATATTATATATATATAATATATATATATATATATTATATATATATAATATAGTCCGTACCTAGTAGCCAGAACGCACTTGTCAGCCTACTATGCAAGGCCCGATTTGCTTAATAGGCCAAGTTTTCATGAAATTAATTGTTTTTCGACTACCTAACCTACCTAAACTAACCTAACCTAACTTTTTTGG